>PNEQ01060788.1:0-13793 GCA_003012365.1 Medauroidea extradentata | reverse complement strand
CATATTGCCTTCACGCATCCTGATAAAGAATCTTTGACGCGATACCTGATACTTTAACAGCCGCCTACAAGGCGTTACGATTTCCGTTATGTCAGTTGCTAAACTGGCTTGCCATGCTTGCTACCATGGAATATGATTTTTAGTCGGTTTTATTATTTATCTCTTCCGTTAAAATATTTCAAGTTTTAAGCGCGTAAACATTCCCCCCCCCCCCATTATACACATTTAAACGACGCTAAAATCCTGGTAGTTGCAAATATGGTTTGTAGCTTGCCTTTCAAATTCGGTCACGCATCGCCACTGCATCACATAAACTTCAATTATTATCAATGTATTAATCGAGAACACAACAATATTCACAAATTCTTAGCTGCTTCATTTGAAACTATACCAGGCTGGTGGTATAAAGTTGCCCCAAGTAACAGTAAGGTTCATTCGACACCACATATTTGGGACTTGCTGGTATAACTTCAAGACACTGAATTTTACAAAAATGCAATCCCTCAAAACAAATGGGTGCAAAAACCTTTTTGCCAAAAATGAGTGTCTATAGCCGCCATTGACAATATCTGCCACATCCCGCGACCTTGTCAATCAAAGTGATACATCAAGCGAACATACCGCAGCTTGGAGTCCAATCGCTGCCAGAAAATAAGAAGAAATCCGCAGCTTTGCAGGCACCATTTTTATGTTAATCTTTGCTACATTTCATCACTACTGCAGTCGCCACACTTCCGTCATATATGTCGAACAAAGAAGTTCATTGAGCAACATTCGAAGAGTATGTAGCATTCAAATCTTTGAGATTTTTTAATGTTTGTTGCAATGGCGTATGTCCACAATCCAATAAAATTTAATACAAATCTTTCTTCATTATCAACGAAAATCAAGAGTTTTGAGACGGCAACACTAACTTTAATAAAATCAAAGACTAAAACATTGAGCCTGTAATTGTTACAATTAGCACCTTCGTGCTAATTGCATAAACTATGCGTGACTAGTTTAGGTTTCCCATTATTTTTCATTCAGTGCATCATTCCAGGGACGCTGCCACAAGTTATGGTAGACGACATCCATGACAAATTTTTCAAGTATTTTGAAAGACAGTTTCCAAAAATTATTTTTTCAAAGTTAAGGCACCCGCTTACTGGTCGAGTATTTGTGTGAGTGAGGCGCGGCGTCAAGGGCGATGTTGACCGGCTCATCTGGAGCGGTGTTGCCTACCGCAAGACACTAAAACAGCGTGCAATGATGGTATCGTATATCACTCGCCTGACTGACACTTTTAGTAGTGACTTTATCTCTTTACTGGTGATACGTTTTAAGAATAAGTGTCTAGAATAGTTTAACACAAATAACATGAGTAGTTTTCCAGGCATTATAGGTTGAAAAGCCTTCTTTAATCTTTTTGAGGGGTTCCGAAATTATTTTTCTAATCGACGCGATGCTTTGAAACTACCTTTCTGAGATTATTTTAAGTAATTTACGTAAATCGACACAAATGGTACACGCGGAATACATTCGTAAAAAAATCAGTATTTACGAACACGCATTTAACACGTGTGATAGGCAGTGTCGTCAACCATCTGTAGTCTCACCTCAGGTAATAAATTCTTTATTTTAAAAAAAGTATACCAGGTTAATTTGATTTCGGGCAGGATGTTTGTTAGTTTCGTGCAGGTTTTTTTTCTCTCGTATTTCTGTGTATCCGTTTGTAGTAGAAAAAGAGTACACGTATGTATTTTTGCCGCGTGCGCCGCCTTATCGTCTCTGAGGGGAAGAAGACATATTTATGTCGGCCGTCCCTCCTCTTTATCTCGTCGCTAAACCGTTAACGGGCGCACATCCATTACAGCGGCGCACAATGCTCGTGACGTCTCGACCCCCTCTCACCCCCACCAGGACAAAACACCTGCCCCCTCCCCCTGCACAACCATGTGTCGTGCTGGCTTCCCCTCCTTTGCCGCTACAATCGTACCGTGGTATCTGAGCTCCATTCAAGCCGCCAGCCATTGTTCGCCGAGCGCCAGGAAATGTGCCCAAGGCTCCATTGTGATCTCTCCCCTGCTTCCCCTAGCGCACTTCCTTCACTTCTGGGATGTCGGCCGCACAGGTAGGGCTCAGATTGCCCCGGCTTCGCTGTGCGAATTTGCGTCCTCCTACCACTCTCGCCAAGTCCTCTTCCTTCCGGCTTCTCCGTTGTCAAGTGCCTTTACAGCCGCCCGGACAGCAGCGCGTCGTCGAGTGGGCCGTCTGGTGCCCTGGGCGTTTACGATACTCCTCGGACGTTCACGTATATATAGCAAACTCACAATAGAAACGCGAGACATGTTATTTGAGTCCAGATCCCGCCGATATGAGCGGTTTTTTATTCTGCAGTAACGCACATTTCTCTTGCGGCCATTTTAGTTGTACGTGTAGATACTTTTAAAATGAAGTGTAAGCATGTTAACGAATATAAACTTACATTATGAACGATTAACTTCACAAATGAATTTTTAAAATAGTAATACTTTGGTTATGTTTGTTTCTTACTTACGTAAATTATTAAGTCAAACCCGCAGAGCAAAAACTGGATAATTCACATTATTTTTTACGTTCGAAAAGACGCATTTATTCAACAATTATTCATAATAATTATAATTATTATAATTTGAATTATTAAACTTGGCTGGAGTTGTGCAGAACCGAACTAATCCACGAAGTCATTTAATTTGAGATAATCATACCAAGTAGGAGAATTTAAGACGTTTATCTTAGAATAAGAACAAGTAATAAATACCAGTATTAAAAAAAAAAAGTAACAGGTAAGTAAAGTTAGTTTATACAAGGTTTAGGTATTATACACAGTAAACTTTGACGTCGAATATCTCAGCTCCAGTAATTTGTAGATTAGTTTCCTTCTACACAACTCCATCCAGTTTGTTTTACTTTTCGTAACGTGCAGCAATATATTCTACTAATTTTACCCAGCAAAGAGGAAGTTAGGGCCGTATCTATAAACGGCTTTCGAATGACAGCCAACTGCTCACAAATGCTTTCTCTGTGGGGATAGCAGTTGTTTGTCATTTGAAAGCCGTTTATAGATACGGCCCTTAGACTCTAAATTTACCACCATAGGAAACATAGAGATGAAGCATGTTACGCGTAAAGGAACCGAACGGCATTTTTTGTTATTGCGAAGTAAGTAGCAAATACTTACATTTAAATCTCACATACATTAATTACTTACATGCTGTTATATGGAATCATGTTCTGGAAGACTCATATATATGCAACTGCAATTAAATGCCGCGATTTAGCTCTGAGTGTAGTTTTTCTTACTTGCATCACACTGGCACTTGGTTCTTTCATCCTTAACATTATAATGAATATGTATTTTCGTAGTGTTTCTAGTTTACGCGGTTATGTACCTATCTCGCGCTGCAACAATGATAATAGCTGTAGCTTCCCATGTTGCCTTTCTACAATATTCGGTGTGGTATATTACTTTAATTTGATTCACTTGATATATGATAACTTATGTTTAAGTTCTTTGAAGACTATGATCCTAGTATATAGCACAAGCTAAGCTTCGATTAAATTGTCTCTCTCTCTCTCTCTCTTACTGTCCCTGAAGGGGAAAAACTTGCAAGAATACAATTTTATTTATTAGCTAGTTTCCGTTGATGTCATGCGAGAGCGCTAAACATGTCCAAAGTAGCTTTCGTACGCACATGAAAAGTAAATTATTGAAGTTGTTAAAATTAACGAAATTGCTTCTTATTCGTGTGACAATTGTTAAAATGTTTTCAATGATACTGTCGGCGATAATGTGATGTTAGAAGTTCCTACAAGTTTGTCGTAACTTTCAAGTATTTATTGACTTGTACTGTGATATCTATGATTATATTCTTTTTTTTTCTTTTATTTACGAAATCAAATAAATATTGCATGGCGCGAACGGCAATTATTCGTTCGTGTATAGAATGTTTTGTTCTACCGGCCCGGATAAATAATTAATACTTAATTACGTGAGATGTGAGGTAAAGAGAGCCTAATATTTCGGCGTTTGTTGACTCGTAGTACGAGCCAACTCGGCCAACAGGATTGGTAAGTAGGATTTCTACGAACTGTACTTAGTGTGAAAGGTTAACGCCATGTATAATATGACTGCATTAACGCTAGTATTACATGCGACATTTAACATTTCACTATCACAAGCTGGCGAGACTAGAGAAATGTATGAATAAATTACTGAAGGCACATCAAGAACATAATATTTAGAGATAATAATGAAGGAAATACTAAATAAAAGAAATCAATTGTTTCATAACTCCTATGCAGCTCTTGAAAATCCCGCGCCCGAGAACATAGACATGGGGGAAGTCAAGCAACAGTTTGCGGCTAGTTAGGGAACTGAAGAAAGTTTACAATAATTACCTACAACAAAATGTAAGTCCTTCAGCGACTGAGAGTAATACACATCATAGACACGAAATGTTAGTACCAGTAGTTCTGCCAACTTTGCAAATTACCTGTATTTATAGGAACTCGCGCTGAATAAACAGGGTTTCGTCTAATTTTCAAATTTTGTGGTTGGTAAGTCTCCAGTATAAGGGCTTCCAAGTGGAGAAAATATCTTAATTTATGTTTGTATGAAATAATATTATGTTTGTAGACGTTACTTGGACATATATTTTCCTCTTACAACATTTTTAGCTCAACTAGTTTACCCATAACGGCACTTCAAGGTCACAATTTGCACGTTTTTAGTTCTTATAAGCCGCAAAAACCAATGAACATAAATAAATTTAAAAATTCACACTGAAACTACATGTCATAGGCCACTACTTGACATGTTTTAAAATCCATTACAAAATATGTTTGTATTAAAAATCGATAAAGAGGCGAAAAATTCTAAATTTCAGAAAAGTTTTTAAAATACAAAACCGTTGTGTCCTAGCGGTCAGATCGCTCGGAAATGGGGAGGGCATTGCCATTGGTGGACGTGTTTTCTCGGGAATCTCCCGTTTCCCCTGCCTTTCTCATTCCGTCACTTCTCCATTGTAGGGCTTAATTTCATGTCATCCTACTAGAGTGTTGCGCTTCGTGAAAACCCATAGCTGAGTCTACTAAGGAGATTGGTACGAGAATCCACAGCATACCACAGAGCCGTTCGTGAGGTTGGAGTCGTGGGATGTTTTTGGTCGACGCCCTAATATTCGACTGAATGCTGATCACAAGCTGGTCAAAGGTGTTAATATGAAGTTCTTAGGTGCGGGAGGGATGGCTCTGCCGAGGTTTATTCTGAAAACTTGCCTCATGGAAATTCCGCGGGCAACTAGAGTGGCGAAATCCTTGTTCACTCTAGGGTGCCGAAGAAGTACGAACATAAACAAATCTGCCGTCAAGATATTGCCCTTCTAACGGTATTTGTTTCTGACTGCTTCAGTCTTCAGTCGATTTGGGATAGACTTCAGCTTTAGCCAAGTTAACGAAAAATCATCCAACAATGCATATTGTTGTTTTTAGGTGAGAGTGCTGAAGGATACTGATTGATATTGAAAGAAAAATTACTTGGCTCCTTCCATCTGTAGCCTTTAATTCCTGAAATGAGTTAATAATACTCTTATTTTATAGATAAAGACTGGCTGGATGAGGTTCTGAAGTGATTAAAATGGCTAATCTGCAGTGTTACCTTTCATGAGCAAACATGACAAGTACCAACAACTATGACGCCGAATATAGTAGAATTCAACATGTAGGTACTATTTTGTGCTAGATTGCTGACAGAAATATATTGTTGACAAACTAGGAGTGGACAATGTTTGGTGTGCGCTTATTTGGCGACATATGCCACCTTCGATTTGTTTCAATTTCACACATAATAGATATTGAGTGAAATGCTTAAAAACTGGACCTTTCAGGACCTATTTTGTGTAAAATTGTTATTTTTGATACTCTGGCCTATATGTGTTCTGAGTGATGTTAACTCATAACAGTGTGTTTATTTACTTTATATCTGAAATTAATACAAAATGTAAGCCACGACAGTAAATACATATTGAATAGTGCCGTTTTTCTTTACACGCTTTATGTTATTCTTTAAATAATATCAATTAGCTACGAATGAACACAAGTACAATAAAAACGATGACGTGGGAACGAAGCAACAGCAGAGTGGTACTGTAATGGAAGCTACAGCGTCGAGAGGAAGGCCGCAGGTTCTCAATAAGCACGCTGCCTTACTGAATCTATTTTCTGCGCTAAACTGGCCCGTAGTGTTACCGTTGGATCGCTGGAACTTTCATATTTTATGCGGCGACCTTAATATTTTATTTCTGGAAAGTCTGTACTAAAGTACACTGTAGGCCCCTTAAAAATTTGTATTTATCTTAGCAGTAGATTTAGTGATACAGGTGTTCTAAAAGGCCGTTGTCAGCCATGATGAGGGACTTGGAAATAGTATTATTTACGATGTGCGTGAGTTTTTAAAAATAGTTTATAGTAGTCTCTGTACTATCAGTAACCTCTCAACACACATGAACTGTACATGTACTTATGTACTGCACTACAATACACATACAAATTACTATACAATTTAAAAACTTCACTCCTTTTGGGGCCGGGCGAAAAAAAAAAGGGGGGGAGCGACCTGTCCCAGGTACCACTCTCCTGGGTGCGCCCATGTGTTTTGTGTTTATATATGTGTACGTTTAAACCTTAATATAAGTTTTGCAAGTAGATGCTTATTTCTAACCTGCTGTAGCGCATTTCAGTAGCGAGGAAAGTTTCCTACATGCAAAATTTAGGAGCGAATCCGCCGGTAGTACTAGAGTCTGTATCTCCATGATCTCCAATGTGGGTGGGGGATGAACATTAGTCTCCACCCCGGTCACACTTCTTTATCGTGAACATAAACTCCTATCCGACCTATCAGTATGTTCAATCAAGCGAAGCTGCTGCGGTTGTAACTCATTGATCCAACTCGTATTCGAGAGAACTCGTTTTCGGTTTACAATGTGAAAGTCCTTGTTTCGGTGTTCCACTGTTGTCCGAAATTACTTCGGGCGAATGACGGGATATTTCTTTACTATAATCCTTGGTTATATCCTTTCTATTCATCATTATTTGATCTATTGTTTCCCCTACTTACGGTCTCGCTATGGACCAGATGTTTTATCCACTGAAATTATATAAGATCTCCATAAGCGAATGCATAATAAACACACTACGCATATCCTGGGCTTAATTGGAGAGGAAGACGTATGCTGCAAAATTTTGTACGACGACATTTTGCGTGCACAATGGGGCAACACTGCGCGGAGAAAGTCCCCTCTTGCAATCCAAGCCCGGGAATTATTTTATGTTATAGGATGTTACATCAACTGAAGTTAGAATCATACTGTTGCATGCTGTGCTTCTGAGGGTCGGGTGGTTGAAAGTTGTGTTAAAACACATTATGGACTACTCCATGGCTTACAAACCGGGCTGCCTCATGAGAGAAACACCGACAAACTACGTCATACAGACCTGTGTCAACTGCGCCTTAACCCTACGAGGTCGGTTCACGAGGCTCAAGTCACGTCCGAAGCATGATGTAATATCTGTTGTTAGACCCCTGTAACTCGGTGAATCCCCGGAGATTCGCCTGAGTATGTAAGCGCCGAATCAACAGATTTGAGAGAGTTCGCTATTGGTCGTGCTAGTGGAAGGTGCTATGCTTGTGGTGAGAGACTGGTGAAGACATCTTGGTGACGTCAGAGTCTACTGTGAGGCTACAGGCACATACCTTCGGAGCAGTACTGGGCGGAACAAGAGGACTGCTGCTGCGGGTCGACGGATAACAAGGAGGTGCGCGACGGGAGTCGAACCGAAGACCTCAAGAATGAAGACAGTGGTGCACTCGGGGTGCTGCGCAGCACGTGGTGAGCCATCACCACTTCGGACTGTTAAGGTTGTACATTGTCACTATTTGAAAGACTGTTGATTGGATATATGACTGAATTTTTATTGTGATTTGTAGTCTTAAATTAATTAATGGCAGATATTATTTGTGCTTAAATTGTCGAAGTTAATTAACGTTTCTGTGGCACAGTAGTAATTGTGTGCATAATTAAGGGTGTTGGGAAAGTTATAGTTGATTGCTGTTTTGTTTGTTTTTGTAAGATTTGTGAGCTAGTAAATCAATAACTTAATTCAACTTTTTTATTTCAAATTATAAGACCTCTATCCCAATGAGCTCAAAGAATTGCCTACATATAAAAGTTTTTGCTTAACTTGTAACAATATTTTACACACTAAGGATTTTAAACTGCGTCCATATTATGAAGGTCAGAACGGAAGTAATTAAGATACATGTGGAATGCATGTAAAACGTCATCGTACAAAATTTTTCCACTAACATTTTCGTTTTCAAATAGGCCCAGGGTTCACATGGCGTGCTCATTTTGCGGTTGATTCTGGACCCCCTTTATTTAATTTGTGTAACATTTTTTCTCAGCGATGTGTGAGTAGTAAATTCAATAAGATCATCGGTAAGACAAGTGAACCTAGATTAGAATGAATGTATAATGTTTTTTTTTGCATAAATCCACTACCCCCCTCCCCCTAAATATTGTTGGTGTATCCATGCCTGCAAGATGATCGCTTAGTATTGTGACCAATGCTGTTTTCAAATATCAGCATGCAAAACCTTTATCTGACATCGTGCCTGTAAAAATAGCATCACGGGTGTGACGTCACTCAAGGGCTGTTCCAATACAAGCGTAGAGTACGAATGCAGTCTTAAATTCTCCTGCTAAGGGCATGTGTGACGTCCCCACTCACACACACACATGCTGCCATGTCCGACAGACGACTATTTGAACTATTAACGAGATGTCGTTATTTATGAGATGTGATCGCATAAAAACTGTGTAAAATGGTTTAACTAAATAGCGAGCAAAACATGCTTCGTTAATTTGCACAAAGATATTAACTTAAACGTTCGCTTTGCATTTCCTAAACACAAAAGTAAAAATGTTTTAATAACGTTTTAGTTGGTTAACGAACCTTTACTAATGTGTTTAAACATGAATCAATCAGTATAATTTTTAAACATTGATTCATCTCTCCGTTTCACTCAGTACATAGATAATAGTAAAACTCTATGTAAACAGTTATGAAATATTTTGGCCGAGTTCATTCACAAACTATTGATAGTTTTGTTCCAATCACGAAAAGTATGTTTTTCTAATGGTATAACCGCAATTCATTTACACATGTACAATTAAATTATGTTGTTTAATTGAATAAGGGTGTCCGAATTCACGAAATCACATCAATGCCGCCGGCAGGTACCTGATTATACCACCAGGACTTACGAGTTGTCCGCAGGTATTGTTCTCTGACGGACAGTGCAACGCACTGTGTTTCTCTTGGAAACACGATGCAGACACATCACCACCATACAACGCTCTCCAGGCCCGTTTGAATCGCGGAACAGAGACTGATTTGTGCAGTGGATATGTATCCGTTCATGGCAACAAATACTCATCTGGGCTGTTTTTTATTCATTACTAGAGGTAGTGAATACTGCGGGAAAACCTGACTGTTTGCCAAGTTTCAACACACGTTCAGCATGTCGGAAACTTTGTTTATGCCACTGACTGTCGTCTGTACGTGAAACTTATATTCAGGTTGACAGAGCTAATGAATTCTGCTAGTGTAATATTTGACGCCTGTGATTAGTTTACAGACAACTATGTCATGTCGGACAGTTATCATCCATCCATGCTACAAAAATTTACAGTGTTTTCAAGTTTGTATTGTCAAAATTATTTTTTCGAGATATATCACCATCTCTATTCATGAGCTTCGCAATACGAATTTTGTTCGCATAGATAACAAAAACAGTTGCTTCGATCGCACCGAATGGAACATCGCCCAGTCAAGTATGACTGTGATGCCTTAGACCCATAACAATAACAGATAAGTTGGGAGACTGATTTATCGCAGGGAATGTTAACTGTTTGATAGGCTTCACTATAATTAGGGCCATGAATTTGTCGCGAAAAGAATTGTGCTTAGTTTGTTTCAGTGCCCTACGTGCACATCTGCTACTATGCTTCGTGGTTATTGGCGGCGTGTCTTTGTGAAGTGACGTCTCTCATTAGACTCCACCAATCACAGCAAGGTAACTGCGACACCACATCTATGTTATTTACAGGTAGAACACCAAGACATGTGTCAGTTAAAACATCTAATCACTGACTATGAATCAGAGCTGCAGATGTGCACATAAGACATTGAAACATGGATTAAAATTATTTTCCCGAAAAATTCATTGCCCTAGTGATAGCATACCCATATCTGTGTGTCTTTATTGGTGTGCCCTCTAATTATTGGGCCAATGACAACCATAATCCGACGCTAATGAATACTTCTGATTAGTGTTTAAACGACTGCATAACCATACTCCAATCACACAACGTGAGAGCATCATATTGTTTTGCAAAATACAGTAGCACGAAAGATTCTTGCAATTTCACAACATTTCCACGGATACTTTATGGGACACAATTTTATTATGCTTATTTTCATGCTATAATTATGTATAGATTTTTTCCTGGGGAAGTTATGATTATGAATAGTTGCAAGCCCTCTGTATAATGTAAATGCCTCGGAAATTTGTCAGTCGTAATTTGTGTACAAAATTTCGCAAATCTAAATAGCAAGAGTATTATTAAAGAGCATGAGTCATTTTTATACGCCTCCGTTTTTCCGTTCCGCCTCTTACTTCATATGGACACAGATATAAACCTTTTCCAATTTCTCCCTATTGCAAGTGCTTCCATGTCCTCATTATTTAGTACTGCTTTGGCAGATTATGTTCCTTGATTATTGGTTTAATTTACTGATCTTGCTTATGTCATAGCAATGCCTATAAGTCGACCTAAAGCTCCTAAAGCTGGGATGACAAAGATCGATACTTTTTTTTTCCTCGTACGGCTTTTCCTTTTCGCACTGAATTTAATTTACCATCCTACGTTTCATTATTATCTACATGATTTTGGAAATTCACCAAGCAGCTAGTCGTTCGCCAGTATTATTTCTTTTACTTTGAATTAGTGGCGGCTCGTAGGTTATTGCCAGGTAGGGCACAAGTTGCAAAGAACTGTATAGTGTTGTGCGCTAGTTGATGCTACAACCACTGACACGCTGGTATGTAGGTGCCGCTTATTACTCACTGGTCACAACACAATAAGTAGCCAGTACATATTTCATGATCATTGGTACACGGCGGTGTGTACACAACAGCTCGAGCCAAACGTATAGCAAGGATTGTATTAGTTCCACAGAAACGATAACCTGGTATGTGCAATTATAATGGTAGCTCGTTTATAAGTGTATTCAGAAGAACACTGTCCACATTTTATAGCACTGTTGTTACGCTCGCTGCCGACGCATAACCGCTTACTAACTTTAAACTGAATAAATACGAGAATTTTATGGATATTTTTGCCACTAACGCGGAAATCGTGAAACACAAAACAACTTTTCAAGTGCACTTACGCCCGAAGATCTGCTCTTATCGCATGATTCGCAGCATGGCGAGTTACTGCCAAAAACAGTCTGATGCATTATCTCGGGGCCTTCTGCCTGTTGTAAATCACGTACTTTGTTTCGACAATGTGGATCTATATTTCAAATTGTTACGTCAGCCCTTCAGCCCATGTACCAATGGCCCGCAAGTGTCTTACATGCAGTTGACAGTTTGCAATTTTTTTTTAGCAGTATGGACACTGCTGTAAATCCAGAAAAAGTGTGATTGAAATTGCATGTTTGTCTTTGATGATACTGCTTGTAAAAAACATGGTTGCTTACTTGTTGCGGTGGATTCTATTTTTCTTTGCCAAACATACTCGCGCTTATCTAAACATCTACTTCGCGACAGTCAAGTATTCTCATTATTTCGCAAGGACGACACTAATTTATGACGTCTCTCCTTAATATGCTAGTCCTGTCTCGTCCCTCGGTACCAAGTCCATTGCGAACACTCACCGGTTAAACGCCACAATAACTCTGCCGCTTAACGCAGTAGGCCGGTATTTATAGTCTCCTGTGACGACACCCAAAATGTGCTCCTAGCTCGCCGACAATGTTGGTTGATGTAAGCTAAACTTTCCAGGTGTTGTGGTAACATTCACTTACGTCCGAATTAAATGCTTGTCCCGGATGACTGAGAGGTGCCCACCCATTCAAAAGTCCTGTGACGTAAACCAGGCCCTAGTGTCTCGCGTCGAAAGGAGTGGGAATATGAGGGGTGATCGCCGGGACTGGTGGAGTGAGCAGGGGGGGTGGAAGGTGGCGTGGCTTAGGCTTATCAGGTCGCTCAGCTCGAAAGTGCTGACTCGTTAAAATAGCATATCCATATGACTGAGTAGGCCTACCGTATTGCACACTAGTACTCGTATTCAAATTGTAGTGATCGGTAAATATATCTGTATAAACATAAGGATGTTATGAAGTAGAATTTAGGTTTCAAAAATATTAACATCAGAAATCACAGAAAGATCTTGTAGCACAGTGGGTTAGATCAACTGCAACCTAACACAAGGTTCGATACTTTGAAACTAACTACCTCGTAGCATTTTTACTGTACCAGGTATAAAAATTCAATAAGGATATGTTTCCTATATGCAAATCATCCATCATCGACACTACCAGCAGCATACAGGTGTTATTCGTCAACACAAAATATGGTAAACACCAGCACCACATAACTTCCTACATGAGAAGCCAAACAACAGACACTAGTGCACCAAAGGGGACAACATGCTGTTGATGGCCAACAGCAGAAACAAGTTGGCCGACACCAAGTGGCCAGCAGCAGTGCAAAATAAAATGGCTTACAAAAACATATTACAAACACAAACTGACAGACGTTACGCAAAAAAAATGGCCTACTGCGTCAAAATAAAATGGCCGACAAAAGGTCAAGATCAAAACAAAATTACAAATTAAAGTTGGTTCCCAAACAAAATGGCGGATCTATCATGTCCTCCAAAACAAAACTGCGGATACAAGATGGCCGCTGACATATCCACTGATCCACACCCAACTTACGTCTGTTGCATAACGTATATTTCCTGTCTACTCCTGTCTGTACACGACCGCTAGTAACAGTAACATATGGTTTTCGGTATGATAAAGTGTTACGTGTGTCTCACTGCCCGTATGGCACAAGTATTGTGAGCTCATAACTTCTGGTAGCAGCAGCTGATAGCGGGGCACGTGGTGGGCTTGTCACACATTAGGTAACGTTCGTTACATGTCACGGCTGGAGCCCACATCAGAGACAACGAAGTTCCCGTCCCGTGAATCTATACTGCTGTCGTGATGGGTATTCGGGAGGAAGTATGACACCGGGAGCCATTCATGGTAACCTCACACGTATAGTTCCTCCCTTGAGAGTATTGAGTGCCGGTTTCAGATCTCCGTGTTTGACGCGCGGTAACAGCGGAGTGATAAGAGCCATAGTACCACTCTCGACGATATACACATGGTCTCTATTCGCAGCGCGCAAAACTGACGTGCAGTGTTTTCTTAGAACTCTTTTATCCTATGGGACTTTAAGGGAAATGGTGCACGCTGAAAATCAGTCATGTGTGGGAATAAGCCGCAAATAGGCTTAAACCGTCCACAAACGCGTACTTGTATGCTATCAGCGCGCAGTTAGATCGTATATAACGCAGGGAGTCGCTTATCGCCAGTCAGTTGGCCGCGAGCCTTCGTAGAGCGAGGGTGCGCTTCACTTCGCTGTGCGC
>PNEQ01060785.1:5583-18072 GCA_003012365.1 Medauroidea extradentata | reverse complement strand
GCTGCAGGATTATTAAATTCTGTGTTTTTAAGCATACATCATAATTTATATTTCTAAGCAAGAAATAAACATGTAGGGTAGGGCTATTACTTAAATCAATAGTTATGATATTTACGAAAGTTTCAAATCAAAAACCTGCAATATGATGACTCCTGTATACCATCAAGTTCATTTCCATTTTCAATATTGTATCCCAACAAGGTGTACAAGATTGTAAATGGAGAAAGTGGCTGGGGTAAGTTAACTGGACTGAAATTAGTTCTTTCCGCGTGCCACCCCAGGACCGGATAGAGCTAACTTCAGTTCTAACTTACAGCCTGCCTAATAACTAAGGCAGAGTAGGTACAGAGGAAAGGAAATAGCATCAAAATATCCATGTACATAATCAATATTTTTTAATTATGTACTATTTTATGTTTGTATATAGCTTGACAAGCCCAAACCTAGTCAGTAATGGGTGTGCATGTGATGCTGAATAAATAAATAAATAGATGATATAGAGTAGAAAAAATTAGGTAGGCAGCCTGTGCTTAGTGGCATTTACTTTTGAACATTAGTTTCTTATGTAAACTGCCTACCACTTGAATTACATAATTGTAGATGTGGTGCACTAGAGCTGATGTGTTTTTAAGACCTTAAGCACAAAATAATTGCTTCTTCGAAGTGCTATACACTGTACAAGAGGGTGGCGATCATTTGTGTCAGCTACAATATATGTTGCACATCCTGGATGAGCTTCTGAATCGAGGGTTTACCAGTCCAATCCTTGATGTTCTGAAGCTGATGGAATGCTTAAAAAAGTCTGGAACTGTAGTAAAGGCCTACTAAAATGAGAATACTTTAAATTTTAATATTTAATTTGAAAGTACAGTAACAAAGTGTTCAATAATGACATATACCTCCTGAGGCAAGCAATTATTTTCCAAACAGTAAACTTATGCTGATGTAACAGATATTTCATGCTTTTGTAGGTGAAAAGTTATTCGGAACTGGTAACTTATGGTACATCTGTAAGAGTTGTTCTGTGCAATTTTATCATATTCAGGGCCTACCTGACCACAGTTTCCAATCAGTATGATTATAAACATAGAGGCCTCATACATGTAAAAGCCCAGTAAATTCATTTACGCTTTTGTGGTAAATTTTAATACAGGAGCACCCAAGGCAGCTTTTGTTTAGGCCTAGCTATGTGTGTTGACAATAGGATAAAAATAAAAATTTTTGTATAACGTTCATTCCTTCAAATTTACTATGCAGTAGGCTACTGTTATTTCAGTTATCTGGGAGCCGGTTGAGTAACAAATTGGCCTGAACTAGGTCGGTTATATTTTGGGCTAGGCCTAGGCCTATAGCAAAAAAAAAACTGTGTCTACGAGTCGTTCGCTAGTTCTTACAACAAAAATCACACTGAATTATTAGTTTTGTTCGGAAAATTCATGCAATCAATGTTCTTAAAGCTTATAGGTTATGCCAATTACATGGAAATGCTTTGTGTACTATTAAAGAGGACACAAAAACATTCGTTTGGAATTTCGATGACAATCGTCGGCAAAATTTACAATATGTAGCAAAATGTTTGGCTGCCGTCTATTGACAACCAACAGATTGTTTTCAATGACTCTGCTAAAATAAAGTATCACAAAAATTCGTTTTTTATTTACGAATTACAATTACAGGCCCAAACTGTTTAGTTACTGTGCAACATAACCATGCAATCTCATTCGAAAAATTCACAAAAAGTCGGCGTCACATTCTTCAAAATAAAACCACTGGAAAAGTTTTGAATAACTAAATTCGTGGTCGCAGCTATTGCGGTACGTCGTCAGCAATATTATTCACATAAAAACTATTTTAACCTCTTCAACAGCGTCCATTTTTTAATTTATGCTGTGTTTACGATCAATAAGTGACCCTTAGCGAGTTAGGGGCCCGAATTTCGCCACTTAAACTAAGGGCTACTTAAAGGATTTTAAATGTCCCTTAACGTTGGTGAAACAGTCATTTGTGTTAAGGAACCCTTAATTTTATTTTAAGGGACCCCTAAAGTTTAGGGGTTGTTGGTGAAACCGGCCCTTAAAATCCTTTAAGTAGCCCTTAGTTTAAGTGGCGAACTGATTTTTTTCTATATCGCGCCGGTTTCTAGCGTAGTGTATTAGGCGCCAGTTTACGGTGCGAGAGGCCCTGGGTTCGAATCCTTGCTCGGGCATGGATGTTGTGTTGTTCTTTCGCCTCACTTCACCCTCATCCGCTTGTAAGACGTCGTTAAAGGGCTGTAAAACCCTCTCACCACCTTGCCTACATTGCAATGCAAACCAATGGCTTTTAATTTTTTTTATTAATGTCCGGAACAATTTGTTTTGCAATCTTGAATTTATCGCACATACCAGAACAAAATAAATTTCCCTTTAGGTGACAATGTGACCTGTAGTTACCGTCCAATTCACCAGCATTATACTGAAATGTTTATTTACGACGCACGTGCGTGTGTGGCCCGCGCGGCGAAGTGGGAGGAGAGATAAAGAAGGGAGGTTGCCCTGCTGAGTTGCATCTCTACTCGCGCGCCTCGCTAGCAACATTTAACCGCACGGAACTTGCCACATATTTTACGGTGGGGTTATTAAAGGCTACATAGCGATGAGCAACTGCTTTTAAAGCTTAATACTGTTTTTAAATAAAACACGATGGATTTAAATGAGGCAGACATAATTTTCTTATGATTTTTGACCAAAAAGTAATTTAATTAAAATTATTATTTTTTTTTAAATTCTGTCCGAGTTATCCGAAGTCCGGGACATCGAGGTCCGAGTTATCGAGGGTTCACTGTATATAGTTATAAAATAAAAAACATGATATAAGGTTATACATAACATAAGGTTATACATTTATGTACAAGAATATAATAGGAATTAATAATCTTCGTTCATCACTTCCTATATTGAAACTGGATGAAGTCGTCAATAATCTGAAAAAAGAAGAAGAAAAGCGGGAGAAAGAGACCTGACATGTACACTGTTATACAAGTATGTAATTTAAAGTTTATGATTTAAGTACTCTTCTACTGAATAAAAAGCATGTCCGCAAATAAGAGTGATAAAGATGGCAATTGTAATATTCAGGTTTCAAAAGCTAGCATATATGCGAAAGACTTCGTGATAAAATGTAAAAGCACGTTGACTTGGAATACACAATAAGGATCTATCTGCTAAACCGTATTCCAAAAGGTAAGTTGTGTATTTGTTTAACTTTAGAGATATTTACCAACTTTTCTGAGGTAAACATTTCATTAATGTGGTATGTTTTAGTGGATTCTACACAAAGGCTGTTTAGCCATTCCTAAAATGTAAATAGAATAATAAATTTTCATGGAGAAATATTTTAATTAGGCTTGTAATATGTTATACATAATGATTTCAAAAAGACATTCTCTTATATTCGAGGAGTGGATTAAAACAACCCACCAGTAGATAACATTAGGCTACTAAAAAAAAATCTCAGGAGTAAATAATTATAACCCATTATGCTGCCGATAAAAAATAATTATATTTGTACATTTAAACGAAGTACTTATTATACAATTCGAAAGTACTTTTCTTTATACTCCTAAATAGATGATGAATTTATGTAACACTGTTGTCAAGCTTTTACATACTTTATTAACAGCTAAGCAGATAACTACAGGAATGATGGTTTACATTATTTACTCCCGAGGTCTTCTGTTAGTAAATTTAAGGATAGGTCAGAAACATAAAGAGAAACAATCTCTGACAAAAATATTTAAGATTTATTAATTTTATTTTTATGACTTACCAATCCTCTAGAGCAGAGCTCAAGGTAGGGATCTTGTGATTAACTGTCACAGAAATATGCAAATGCAAGCAGTTTATAACAATAATAGAAACAGTGAGTTAGCATAAATTATGTGTAAGAAATTAAACAATTCAAATTAGTAGTATAATGTGTATAGGAAAGTTATAGGTCGCCTGTGTATCCAGCAAACAAGCAAGTGTAGGAAACCATACAAACAACAGTAAGAGAATATTTTTATTTTATATTCTTCTTGCAATTGTGCGTCAGCCCTGTGACAAGGATTTGCTTAACCAACCTCTTCTCAATTTTCCGACCCCCATCAACCTTTTTCTAAACTCCCTCATTCCTATCACCTTAACCACATCTCTCGCCAACTCATTCCAATCATCTACTGTTATCACCGTCATACTGTTTTTACCTCTCTCCGTCCATTTCCCACCTTCTGTAACTTCCACTCGTGATCATCCCTTCCCCTGAATAAACCTCTCTGTATCTTGTCACCCAGTTGTGCCCACTCACCCACCTTCCTCAACACCTTAAACATCCATACCAGCCGCTCCACTCTCCTCCTCTCCTGAAGTGTGCCCCACCCCAGTCCTCTCATCATTACTGATGGTCTGAAATCCTCCTCTCTCCCCCTTTGTCCTCCACTTATTTGTGACCACCTAGCAGCCCTTCTCTGCACCTTCTCCATATCTACCACTTCCCTTCCCATGCACCAGTCTCAGACTGCTGCCACATGCTCCCAAATGGGCCTCACCATTGTTTTGTATCCCTTTTATTTCACTTTACATCAACTTGTGTAATGGTTATACTCATACTTAAGGTTTCAATCTACCACACCTCAGTTTTTTTTCAAAATACATCCAATTGCAAATTGTACAATGAGGTCACAAGAATTTAGAGCTATTACATAATAAATATTATTGATTTGTTTATTCACTCAGTCCCCAGTGCCACACAACATATAGAATATAAAGACTTAATTGAACGATAAATGCAGTGAATAATAATAACTTTCTTCCAATTGGACAACTCCCAGGTAGTAAGTTCTAACCACTTCCTCAAATACTTCTCAAACCCCTCCTTAACTTTCAAGCCACCTTCACCAACTCCTACAAACATAAACTCCACTCCCTCACCAACCCCGTAAGTTTTGTATGTAATGCATGAATCTGTAATTTAGCATTGGATATTCTCGCCAGCCAGATGGGTGAAGGTTAAGTGGGGAATGCAGGGACAGTTCGGAGAGTATGAAGGTAATTTCAGACTGCCAAAGATGATGAGAGACATAGGATGGAATACACTGAAGGACAAGAGAATGGTGGAAAGAATGATAACAAGTATAGGATAGTGATTGGTGAAAGGAGTTGATGTGCACTAAGTGAACATCTGGAAAAGGGTATCTATAAACATAAAGGAAACAACCGTAGGAAATTATAGTGGGTCTGGCTGAGAATGTGGTCAAAACGACAGTCAATGTCATTACGGACTCCCAGGGAGTGGAATTTGTTGCAAGGGGTTGGTGTCATTCAGAGGAGCAAGACTGTTTAGAAATACTGGGATGGTGTAAAGGGGATGGCTATGCTTGCCACTGGGCGGTAGGTCAGTTGCAAAATTGTTATTATTATAATTATTATGTGGTTATTTAAATAATATTCTAAGCTTAGGGCCAGCTTCTTTTCACACTTAAAAACTGCTGTGGGAGGGTTTCACAACCAATAGTTAATTCTTTGTACTGTATTGTAAACATAATCTAACAGTATTTATTTATTTTTTATTCTGGATCTTTTGGAGCACATGGTGTATCAGAATTTTCCTTCGCATTAAGAAAACTGTATTCTTCATTAAGATGAGATGTAGACGTCACCCCAACACTTCTGCATCACTAAAAAATGATCTGTTAAACGTTCCATTAAGAAAATTTATAAGATGTGAATTAAAATTTTTCTGGAAATTTATAAATTTCTATAAATTTCTTAACAATTTATTTATATGAAGATTCAATGTTTGTAGCTGAAAGAAGTTGATATGTTGACATGATTCATCAACTGAATTTTTATTTAATGCATTAACAACTAATTACGTATGTCAATGATCAATCTTTTTCAGGAAAATTATTTCCAGAATATTTGAACCACCCTCACAAGATATGGGACCTACCATCTGGTTTACAACACATGAGAAAGTATTCTTACAGCACAAAGATACGAGAGTACGTTGACCAGAGACTCATACTACAACTGCAAGAACTGAACTACTGCTTACTCAAGATTACATGTGATCAGTCTTCGTGGAGTTGAAACACAGTGTAGCAGATCTGCCGGATTGGAAATGTGTACGGTCTGATTTTGTGAAGTTGGGAAATACTGGGTTAGTTTATTTTTTGTTAAAATGTGTGTCTCCAAAACCAAATCCAGGCCCCGCTATGAAGATATGTGCTGAGTTCTGACCAATTTAAAATTTTCACAAGCATTATCAAAATCATTGTCAGCCACATTTTATTGAGGTCTAATAATCTAGTATGTTAGAAGAGCATTGTTGTCTGAAATGTTAATTACAACTAACTTATTTTGGTAGATGCCGCAAAGTGAAAAACTTTAATTTTATTTTCAATAAATATTCCGAACTTTTAATTGTGTTACAAAGAAAACTTTCATAGTTGTCAATAATTACATTTGTTTTAAACATAAATTATTTCTAATAATAAATCTGGCAACACTGTAGATATAATTTGTACAATAGTTTGTACTAATATTTAGAGCAGTGGTTCCCAACCGGAACAAGTGGTCTGTGAAAGCTTTGTGAGTGGTCCGCAAGCTAAGATGTCAGTCAAGTTTTTTTTTATTGATTTTAAATGATTTCTAATATGCTTCAGAGGAATTTCTTCAACTAAGCGGGTTCTTTTACAGTTTTAATTAGTCTGCTGTGTTCTGAGAGCATTCATTCGGAAACACTGTTTACTGTGTTACATGATATTCACTACTACTTTATTTTTATGTAACATTTTCCAGACATATTACCTGTGAAAGAAGCTATATGGAAATTATTTCTTACTAGTGTTATGTAATCTAACGAGGATATAATAATAATAATATGTAGGTACTTACTAACAAATAGTACTAAACTAACGCATAAATTAAGCCGAGAAATTTTAAGTGCCTGGGGATGGTCAGCGTTCTAATCAATTTTGACCCGAATGGTCCGCGACCTCATAAAGGTTGGGAACCACTGATTTAGAGTAACTGAACACTTACTGAGCTATAATCCTTCTGAAACATGTAGTATAACATTCAATAAAAGAACATACTCAACCATTTAATGCTTCTGTTTTATGTAACTTCTGTTAATGCAATGCAGTTTTTCAAGTTCTCCTTGTGAAGAGAAAATGTTGAGGTACTAAGCTATTTATCACTTTTTTTAATCGGAAACTGTGACACTACTGATATAGGTGTATAACCGATGATTTTGTTAAACATGTACGTGTGCAATACAAAATATGTAACAAAAATTTCTCTTGCAAATAATGTAACTGAAAATGGCAATCTTTATGTGACCTAGCTGGAAATGTGAAACTGGTATAGCCTCTACACATTGCGTAGGTGTACATAAACGTAAGTGGTTGGCGATAAACTAAGCACTTCTGAAGACCATAGTGTCTAGAACAATATTTAGCAAATGTTTGTGAGTAAGTAAATTTTTGAATATGATACTATCTAATTGAATAAATAAGTACATGGTTTCAGTAGTGCTCATTTTATCCTGACCCACCAGTACTAAGTAGTTGCAGTGTTCAGTGAGAATAACACAACACATCATATGGCTGTTCCATCTCTGCGTCTTCCCATACTTCCAAGTATAAATATAAATATTTAAGGGTTACGATTTAGTACATACAAACTGATTTTTAATTTTATTGAGAAAACAATAATTTATAATTTAATTATAGAAACAATACTGCCAGTTGTAATAACAATGTGTTGCATCAACTTTTTTTAAGATCATAGAAAACTTAAACTGCAGTTAAGAGTTCTGCAAAGTAGTCAGTGTGATAGTGAGTATTTAATATACGACTGAGCTATCCCATTATTTATTACAAAATGTAGTTTTTGTAGTAGGCCCCTACCGAAGAAATTCTTTATCATCATTGTGATGATATATTTATTTATGCATGTCCAGAAACCTCAATTAATATTACTTGCATACATGAAACAATATTGTGTTTGTATATTACATTTTAAAGCAACACATCTCCAGTACTCAGCAACTCTGAATGGCCCTATCAGTTGCTTTGAACAAATTCACATAAAATGTCATGATTTAATCGCATGTTTGTCAGATGTTGTGTGTTGAACATTACAACAGTAAAGAGTGCTCCGGTGATAAAAGATTCTGCAGTTTAGGATATTTCTTCAATGGCCAGGGTATGCCTGATTGTCACAAACTTCAGGGAGGCATCTACTTTAAACAGTATCATTGTAATATGTACAATTAGATAAAGTAGTAAAGCATTCCACTGGAACCATGCATAAATCACCATGAACTGAATGAAACAGACTAACATAAAAACATTGCTGCATGAATAGAATACAAGAAAGAAAAAAAAATAACAAAAACAGAGAAACTGAACGTTTTGTATTATATTGCCTTAGGCACATGAAAGTAAAGATGTGTCCACCAACTTATGTAAATTGTAAAAGAGCTCGTACACATTTACAAACAGGGTTAAAAAAAAATAATTTTCCCAGTTTTAAGAGGTATGTCGGGACAGTAAGTGACAAATTAGACCAACAAATAAACAGCAGAAATACTGCAAGCATATACGTGTTAGTGTTTTCAGGAACAGGATTGTAATAATCATGAAGCTAATGATGACTGGGTGTAACTTAGAATGCTAAGAAAAAAAATAACAAAAACAGAGAAACTGAACGTTTTGTATTATATTGCCTTAGGCACATGAAAGTAAAGATGTGTCCACCAACTTATGTAAATTGTAAAAGAGCTCGTACACATTTACAAACAGGGTTAAAAAAATAATTTTCCCAGTTTTAAGAGGTATGTCGGGACAGTCAGTGACAAATTAGGCCAACAAATAAACAGCAGAAATACTGCAAGCATATACTTGTTAGTGTTTTCAGGAACAGGATTGTAATAATCATGAAGCTAATGATGACTGGGTGTAACTTAGAATGCTAAGAATGGGTTAGAGAGTATACAATATTCAGGAATTTAACAAACATCCAACCAATTGAAAAGAGGGTATACAATTAAATGCTGCATGTAAATAATTTTAAGTTGTAAACAAATTCAGTAATCCATATAATGCTTTTCTCAAATTATGTGACATCCTAGTTCAGGCAACTGTTCCTGCACACACTTTCAGGTTGCAGTCATCTATTTTGTTAAGTGACATGCTTTGTAGCCTTAAACCACCTACATTAAAAATTATATTGTCTGAAACAAGTTAGTATTATTTAAAGTAATAAATTAGGGCTGACTATCTCAAAGTTAGAGTTGTGCACAAGTGTGGAATGTGGTACAAACACAATATGCATTATTGTTTTATGCAGTGTAGTTTAAATTCTTAAATACGTGATAAATAATAAATTACCTGTATGTAGTACTTCCTACTGATGTTCCTTTAAAATTATAGTGCAGCAATATTTTTGTAATTATTTAGCTGGATCATTGGCAGTTTTATGCTTATATCTTCCTTCAGTCCCTTCATTCAGACGCTACCTACTTCATACTCACCTCATGTCCCCCCTCACCAGCACTGACCGAAATCGTTGACTTGTTCACTTATGCTTATGCTGGTGAAGGAGTGGATTTTACCTTTGGAAGAGTTTGTGAAATATAAGAAGAATGGAAATTTTAGTAGGGGTTTAGTGGGTTTTTAAGGAAGTAGTTTACAGAACTCAAATTACAAGTGAAATAACCTTATTATGTTAGTACAATTACCACACACTCTGCCAATGAAACTATTGACTGCAATATCAGTTAAATTTATGAAAACATTGTTCAGTAGGTACACTAGGTTTAACTGTAAAAATTATATTAATTACTGTACAGTAACTGGTGAAAATTAAGATAGTAAGAATGTATAACATCTACTCATAGCATTTGTGTTTTTACAAGCTTTGATAACTAGCACTTAACAAACTTGTACAAGAAGAACTCTCGTTCTGTACAAGCGGAGGGAGTAGAAACATAAATGTTTACTGTAGTTTCCTTTAACTCTGCTAAACTGTCCATCAATCCAGCACACAGCATTTTATAGGATTTTCGAATAACTTAAGTTTAACTACAAAAAAATTAAGAGGGCTGAACAGATTGGTATGTACAATACTACAATATGTGTATTTCTGCAAATGACTGTGTAATGTATAAGGTTGTTGAAAAGAATAGGGGTTTGTAAGACACAAATAAATTGGAATGGTCTATGATAGGAAATTGAATTAAAATAAACTCAAATAAAACAATGAAGGGTTATTCACTAAGAAAATAGATATGGTCAGAAAGAGGTTTTTTTGGGGGATGAGATTGGGAAGTTTGATTTAATATGAATATTTAGGAGTTGTTCAGTATTATTTGCTTTGGGGTGAGCAGGTAAAGAGAGTAACTAAAACTTAGTTAAGGGTAAAGAGCACTGGCACTGCTGGTAGAGGGTTTTGAGGGGCACAGACAGAAAATTAATGACAAGGGGTGCATGGGGGTGAGACCCATTTTTCAATATGCAGCAGCAGCTGAGACTTGTACCTAGAAGGGTAACTTATATTATGTACTGTAATTACAAATCCTATATCGCTTGAGGAATATGCTTTCTGTGAGATGTAACTAAAAAATAAATACATAAAAGGGAGAGGAAGAATAAAGACCCTCAGAAATGGTAAGTGATTTTGGGGGGGGGCGGGGGAGGAAGAGGCGTAGGACACAGTGCAAGAGAGACGAGGAAGGTAAAGCAGCTGTAAGGACGTTAGAGGTGTGGGAGCATGGGCACAGCTGAAAGCTAGGTAACAAGGTGCACTGTGAGTTTTTCGGGGGAAAAGGAGACCACGATTGGAAACTAAAAAGGGTTAGAATGAGAACTGAAGGAAAAAAACCACCATGATACCAAGAATAGACTATTACAGAAGTGTTATGGGTTGGTGGAAGGATTGGACAGCGGGTTTCCTTGTCACCAGACAGCTGACAAATGTTAAAGTAAAATTTTAATTGAAAATTTCTGGAAATCAATTTTTTTTGCCTAGCTACCATTTGTTACATGATGTTTTCTGGATTTACAGTCGTTAGTTTGCAGCAGTTAGATTATATTGAAATGGGAAATTTAGGGATGTAGGCCTACAGCCCTGTAATCAATTACATTTCTCATTATTTTTTTGACAATTTAATATAAACAATCCAGCTAACTGTTATGTTAAAAGTTGTGCAATTTTAACTACAGGATTTTGTAGACAATTTATTTTCCTTGATTGTCTTGTGCTCTCATAAATACTAGACTTCGGCAACACAGCACACACATTCAATCTCCAGAAATTAATGTTGGTGAAACTGGCCCGGCCCTTAGTAACTTCTTGTATCGATGTATATAATGTAAATAAATTTGTAACTTTATGTTATGATATTGTATATATTACTTGTCCAACGTCTTTATTCAGTAAATAGCCAGATAGGTTTCAATATACATAATATAAAAATTTTATTACTTTTACTTTTCAGATTTCTGCTACCTTAGTGTGAGTTATTCAAATTTTTCTTTCTTTAAGAATTTTACGTCTGGAGCAGTGTGGAACAACTTTACCGGAAAACTAGTTACTCTATGTTCTTTTGTTGATAAAAATGTCCAAGCGAGGTGAGATATTATTGCCTGTAAATTGTTATCGAAATAATCCGTTCTGTATTATGCTTTAAAATGGCTTGAATTGAGAGTTTTTTTGCTTAAATTACTGTTTTGCATTTAGTGTGATGTGTCTCTATAAATAGATTATATTTCTTATCCTCGCTTATGGTGGTGTGAAAACAAGCATGTTTTAAGAAAATTTCAAGTTATGTGTGTCTTTTTTAGGACGTGGTGGTTCCGCGGGAGCAAAATTTCGAATATCGTTGGGTTTGCCCGTTGGAGCTGTAATTAATTGTGCTGATAATACAGGTGAGTCATTCTATTTTGTATAAATGAGTTTTGATTGAGCTGTAGTGTGATAGTTTTCTTTTTATAGCGTAATATAAACAAACAGTAACCCACAGTTTTCTGGTTCTTAGTAGTATTCTATGGTAAATATACCTGCCAGACTAAAGATATTTTAAAGTATTTATATAGACGGTTGTAGTATTGCTAAAATACAATTGATTGTGAACTTCGAACTTTTCAATTTTTCGTTGTTACCAAAGTTTACGTAGACTAAGCTAACTAATGAAAGTTGGGAACTTGTTAAACTACATTTTTCTCAATGAAAGACATATTGTAATTAATGGGGACAATTTTACTTTATTTATTTATTTATTTATTTATTTATATTTCATTCCGTTGAGCCCACCTGTGTGGCGGAGCCACGGGGCTATGGAACATGTCAAGAGATTTCTCACTATACAAATACATAATTACACATTGTTTAGCAAACTTAGCACAGTATTATACAGATATCAATAAAATTTCTAAAGCTACTATGTACAAGGAAGTTACAA
>PNEQ01060784.1:0-17972 GCA_003012365.1 Medauroidea extradentata | reverse complement strand
TCTTCCACAAATACTTAGCTGCCTCCTAACCTAATACTGTATCTTGGCCCAAATAAACTATTAAAAGTATTAGGATGGCGCTCACAACGAAGACTTAATTGAGCGACGCGAGTCACGAACGTCTACATTACTCCATATCCTGGCCAAGACTCTCCTTCTCTTACCCTTTCGGCTATCTCTAAAGCCACCGTGACGTCATCATCACGAGCCTATCTAGGCATAGTGGGTAGAGATTATTACCAAAAAAAAAACTCTAACCAAAACGCGAGAAAACAAAAAAAACTAAAAGTAACCCTTAGGATGTGAATCCTAACATAAATAAAAATAAATAAATAAATAAATTAGCTAGCTAGCAGAAGGGTGCATTCATTAACTAACGGCCTAATTCAGAAAACTAAAACAAACGTTCATTAACTTGCTTACTAGCAAAACAAAAAAAAAACTTAAATTAATTACAATCCAAAAAAAATTAAGAAAACACTAACCTACAATATTATTATAAAAAAAATCTATCTTTCTATAGCGAAATGCTATTATATATATAATAAGAAATGACCTAAGATACTACCCTGTGGTACTCCAGCATATATTGTTTTCGTGTTTGATGTCGCCACTTCGCATGTAACAGTGAAGGTTCTGTGGTGTAGGTAGCTTCTGATAATCTTAATATAACAGTCTGGCATGTTTAGTTCGTACAGTTTGTGTAGTAATCCTGTGTGAAAAACTATGTTAAAGGCCTTTTCTATACATAAATACACTGTGATATCATAGTGTTACAATTGTAGGCATGAGTGACTCTGACAAGTTGGTGCTGTCGATTGCTTGTGTCTAAAGCCTAACTACTCGTCTTGCAATATGTTGTGTTCTGAGAGGTGGGAATTTAATCGTCTTAATATATTCCATAACTTTTGAGAGAGTATTAAGAAGACTGATTGGCCTATAGTTCTGTGGGGGCTTTTAGTCCTTACCAGGTTTGTGAAAGATATGACATTCGCTGATTTCCAGGAGGCAGGGAAATATTCTAATTTAAGTACATGGAATTAAAGCATGTTGCTATGTACTCTAGGACAGGGTCGGGAAGACTATGCAGGACAAAGGCCTGAATGCCATCTACGCCTAGTGCGTTTTTTTTTTTTTTTTTTTTTTTTTTTTTTTTTTTTTTTTTTTTTTTTTTTTTTTTTTTTTTTTTTTTTTTTTTTTTTTTTTTTTTTTTTTTTTTTTTTTTTTTTTTTTTTTTTTTTTTTTTTTTTTTTTTTTCGCGAAAAGAATTTTGCTTCACTTTCTTTAAGTGACTTGTGTGCACATCTGCGTTCTACTGCGAGGTTTTTGGCAGCGTGTTTTTGCGAAGTAACGTCTCTCATTTGACTTTGCCAACCACAATAACTTTACTACAACTTCACAAGTCTGTGATTTGCCAGTAAAATCCAAGATACGTCAGAGCTAAGACGTCCAATCGCTGATAATGAAGCAGAACTGCAACTGTGCACGTAAGCCACTGAAACAAAGTGGGGCAAAATATTTTTCGCGAAAATTCAGGGTCCCTAACAAAACATATCTGAGAAGTCTATGTATAGGCCTACAACTAATGAAGTCCAGCCACAGAGGTGAGACAAGCATTAACAAATATAATTTAATAAAAATTTAATGAAATAGAACATAACTTGCAGCAGTGATGCAATATCAATTATTGTTGGTAAACGTGAGTACTTTGAGTAACTTCGCTAGTCGTCATCAGCGCCCATAACATTTGCGTCATGGGAAATTTGTCAACAGTTTCCTGTGAGGAGCGACTCTCCTCATCACAGAATATTGTTGCTTCTCCAAAATCCCTTGCAACGATTGCTAAGAGGAGGTCGCTGTCAGACCACTCGCCTCCCATCATGTAGATATGTGTTTCATTTGCGGAAATGTTGTTCCTGATTGTCGCGTGCAGACGCTGCTATTGGCTGGAGGATTGTATTGTGTCATAACTCCCTTATATTACATGTGGTTGCGAGGTGTGTAGTCATACTCTAGAGCGTCTCACGCTTTCATTGCAGTGCTGAGTTATGCGGACATTTGCTCTCTCTTCCCAACATTTTCAAACTACATCTTTGTTCTTTAAATTCTCGCGTATTATAAAGCACCGAAACGCGCATCAGGTGATATATTTGTTTCATAATTTACACCATTTCTCGAGTATGAAAAAATTGAAAGCCAAAGATTTTGAACTTCGTACTGTTTTCGTGCATACTTAAATATATCACATCACAACATTCGAATCAAAAGCAAAAATCTATCCAGAATTCTATGAGATTTGTAAATGTTTGTTGCGATGGGGGTTTACAATTATAATTTGTTAGTTCGTAGACATACGCCATTGATCATGCTTTGCTGATCAAACTTGTGTTGAATGACTAAATACAAAGAAGAACAAAAAACCGATACAAAACATACACAAAAATAGAATTACAATTCCAGAGGAATTCTGTTAGTTTTTTTATGTGAGACAAAACAAATTCTGGAGATATAATTCAGTCGAATATCGACACAACACCCAGACACAAAAGACAGACACAATTTTAGAATCAGAATCCCAAATTAAATAAAGGTTGGTAACAGACAAAAGCAGTGAACAGTGGTAAACAAACAAAAGACGATAGACAACACAACACAAGTTAAATACAACTAAAAAATGCGACGGTTCAGGGATTGCTATCTATCCCCGTCTTCAGGCTGAGACACAGCTGGTCGGAACACCAAGATGTGAAATTTTGACATTCAACACAAGTTTGATCAGCAAATCATGAGCAATGGCGAATGTCCACAAACCAATAAATTCTAACAGATTTGTATGGTGTGTAATTTCATATATCTGAACGCCAACAAAGTAATCTGAAGGTATTTTATTTACAAATGTTTTCCTAACGTTACGAGAGTTTTCGAACAAACTGAAGTATAAAGAAGTGGAAAAGTGAGAAACAATTTTGTTATTCAAGTTAGATGGGGGATGAAAGCAAGTTAATTGTTCGTAATGAGCTATTTCTATTTTTAATAGCAAACCCACCTCAATAGCTTTATCCGTTCTCGTGTTTCCAGCTGTGAAATGTGTGGCGCATTATTGTCATACGCTTACCACGCTTCCTTTAGTCAGCTATTTTCTTCCTCCCGTTTCCTAAATTTATTCAGAAGTGAAATTTTAGTGTCTTGCAGCCGAGGGATTCATTGTGTATGGTGACTGATTTCGAAACAAATATTTCGTGCGTAAGAGTTTTTGTAAACATTTGTTTGTGTAGAATGCAAAACAATGAAATACACAATAGCGTACGAAAAAGGGAGTGAAATATTGTATATTTTTATTCCAGTACCTCTTCACATTCTATTAACGCGTTAATAGATGTTTAGAATAATAATCCGTCTACGCCCATAGGAAGAAACAACAACAACATATACATCAAACTAACATGCAGAATTGAAACCACAATGGAAGGGCAAACAGTTATAATTCCCATAAACAAATTTAAGGTCGTAATCCCTTATTCCTAATACTTGTGTAATAATATTTTATTGTAAATACTAAACTAGATCAATTATTAAACTAAAACTGCGACCAAGTTTATTTTAAATGTTTTACTACGTCGGCTGTTTTAATGACAAAACATTTACCTGGTTTCAGTTATT
Organism: Medauroidea extradentata; assembly: GCA_003012365.1. Taxonomy (NCBI): domain Eukaryota; kingdom Metazoa; phylum Arthropoda; class Insecta; order Phasmatodea; family Phasmatidae; genus Medauroidea; species Medauroidea extradentata. The sequence goes on along the minus strand of PNEQ01060784.1, from coordinate 14,312 downwards.
TATTAAATCCTCAAAATGTCGTAATGTAATTAACTTCAACTTTATATTTTAGTCTTGAAAAAACTACATAATACATTGTAAAACTATTTTCAACAATTATACTGGAAAACAGATTGTGTGATCCCTGCTCTCGTTTAAGTTTAAAAGATAATTACCATAAAAGTAGCAGAAATTTAGAAATTTTTATTGCTAACTTCCCCCTCTCCCACATTAAAAGTATTCTTAGCAGAATATTGTGTGTGTATATATATATATATATATTTCAGTTTCCACACGACATTGGTTTTGAAAGGTCTATTTGATAATAAACAACACTAACCCAACCACATTTTTGTCTTCAGACAGACGCTATTTAAATGGATCAAATATTTAGTTTCACCAATAATTATAATGAATAAAATGTAGATGATAGTAATTGTATGTTTGTAAAGTGCCTGTTAATATTCATTTAGTGAATTCACACCAGTTGAGTGTGTAAAACATTTATTATATTTAAGTAATGTAAGAGTCATTAAAAGCATATTATGAAACGCGATGTTATACAAATTGAAATATAAACTAGAAAAATTCAAAATATGATATTTTAAAAATTAAAATTATGAAGTTGTACATTCTCCGAAGTTTGTAACGAGGTTGCGATCTGGCAACAACGCGCGTCATAAGTGCTGTACTGCAATCTACGGTAGGGACGCTCTATAGAAACCCAACACTCACTTGCATGCAGTATAGATAATATACGTAGGCCTACTTATATACGTGTCTCTACGATTTTTTAAACTTCGATTTTTTTATTTTCACCATTCAACCTCGAATACATTACAAATGTGATTTGAAATGTCTTGAATATCGTCTGCAGTGTAAATGGAATATCTCAACATTTGTGTCAGAATTCCAGAAATGTAAATAAGGTTGAAACATTTTTAAAGTACGTGTTTAACTATCAGGAAATATAATTTACCATTTAAGTGAGCTTAACATAGGTTTGTGGATTAGTTGTTGCAAAGAAATACCCAAGTAATAAGCAATATAATTTTAATATCTCAGAAAGTCTATTTTCAAGATGTCCTACAATTTTACACACATGCGTGCGCTCACACACACACACACACACGTGTGTATATGTATATACATATATCATGTAACAAATTTATAATTTTATTGTCTGCACTTACAATTAAATAAATGTATATAGGTTCATTGAGTATAAGTAGGGGCTGCTGACTTTCGCGAGAAGAGTTTAGCCCAGTTTGTTTCAGTGTCTTATGTGCAAACCTGTAGTTCTGCTTCGTGGTCAGTGATTGGATGTTTGAACTGTCAAGAGTCGTGTTGTTGCAGTAACTGTGTTGTGATTGGCTCTGTGAAATGAGAGTAGTGTCTTCATAAAGGCACGCTGCCCAGTAAACATAACATTTTATTTAAAACTCTTAATGCCTTTTATCATATATGCTGAACAAATTTAATAATAATGTTTAGATTAATTAGTCTTATGCTAATGATAGTAAGAGTTTAAAGTTTTACAATAACTACTGTGCACTTTTGTTTACATAATAAATATATATATATATTTTAACTGGGTTGCGTTAGGTAAATGTTTATCGCGAGGGTTTCAAAAACAAAATAGGTAACTACATTCAATATTACAGTGCATTTCTTATTAATAAATGAATTAATTGAAAGAACACACATTTGTGAAAATAAAAGCGTCAGAAGCTGCTATATTAATACAATGAATCAGCGCAGTTGAAAGAAAATACATACCTGCAGTAGAACTTACTAATCGAGAGTACATGTATGCAACAATTCCAAACTATAAGCCAGAAATTTTAACTACACTTTAATTTAATTTTTCGATTGATACGTCATTGTGTCTATTTGGTCTTTATGTTTAGTTCTATTCTATTTAACTTTCACTAATTTTAACAACCCATTTTGTTTGCATAGCGTTCCTCCGAAGCATTTATCGGTCAATAAGAATTAGAAAATATTTTTCTTCAGTTTTTACGACATTCTTTTATGTGTCTTTATAAAGCGTTTAATTTCTTTTATACGGTGCGTGCTTTCGTTTACAAGTTAAAAATATTCATTTCGTAATCATAATTTCAGTATTTTTTCTTTTTTTGTTAACAAACTTTTGGAAATGGTATCCAATTTAAGCATTTTTGCGAACTTTAGTGGGGAAAAAACATACAGAGAAAGGAAAATAAATCAATAAATTTGCTGTTTTACTATATATGCTTCGTTGCTGGCTGTTAATTGAAGGATATATTCGCCAAATATAGCATAAATAGCAGACCTTGACGTTGAGGAATATCCTGTAGTGTTCCTCGCTACAAGCCGTGTATACATCCTACCTGTCGCTGTCCTGTTATTGGCCCAGTTTGTTAATATCTTCCTAGACGAGACATTAAAACATTACCACTTTACCAGGGTACCATATCTTATCACTTATTTCTATTTATTCAAACGTAATCACTATTTATGGTGTGTACACAACACACTCAGACAAACACACATATTTACGTGTGTATGCTTTCTCTGTTGCTCAGATTTAGACATATTTGAATTGAATCCCTATTGAACACATATTATCAACGTTTAATTGTCTGGCTCGTACCATAAATCGACGCATTGTCACAAGCTGTTATACATTTCTGACGTGGCACTACACTACACTGTAAATATGCTGAGAATAATTTCAGCCCCGACAATACAACAATCAGCTCGTGCCATAAATATGTGAACAACGAACTATATTTCGTCGTTTTAGAGACACAGATTAATTAAATTTTAGTCGATCTCCTCTCCCCTTTATATTAAGAGCTTCCAACGACAGCCGACAGAAAGCGCGCGAGAAGCGGCTCACGGATAATCCTGTTAAAACCAGTTCACGGACGGTCGGAGAGAGGCTGCAAGACGTCCCTCATTTGCATCTGTCTGTTCCCCTCGCCTGGTCTCACTGGGGGGGGGGGGGGGGATATATCCCTCGCATATTTGCCGCGGTGTTTGGCTTGCGTTAACTCAGCAGTGAAGATGGGGAAGCATACCTCCTCATTAAGGAAGTGAAAAATGTAAAATATTTGCTCGGTCTAAGGTGTTAAGTATGTTGCTACCAGCTGACTACCTGCAGCACAGCTGCAATGTCACAATCCAGGGACGTGTTACTGGGTCACAGGGTACAACCAGCAGAGAACAGCATTACATATGCTTGACTCCAATACATACACAAGTACATACATGCACACACACATACATATATGCATGCATACATACATACATACATATGAAGGGGTGAGTTCCAAACTTGATAAGTACAGAAATGGGAAATACAGAAGTTAGCTACGGAAGTGGGTAGGTATGGTACCCCTCCATCCTATGAAACAAAAATGTTGCTTCAGAAATATTTATTTCGGGCTTGAACTGAGGTACGAAATTCTCAGTTTGTTCCAAAACTTGATGTAAAATACGGTTTGTTTTGTTCCAAAACTATATATATATATAATATATATATATATATATATATATATATATATATATATATATATTATATATATACACACACACACATACATCTAAACCTTTTTGCCATAAAATAGTGGCTTTAGGTATAAATATATTTTTTGTGACCAGGTATAAAGGGCATCTTTAATGATAGATCTTATTTTGTTTACGGAAATGATTGGTTGATTGGTTGAAATGAAATGTTTGTGTGTATGAGATATTGGGGAAAATATAACTAAGGTGGCTTATGCGATTTTTACATTAAGATTGTTATTAGTGGGTGTGTGAAGACTTATAATTTCAGTTAACTAAACTAAAGTTATATTTGATTGTGTATGCTTTAGGTAGATAAAAGAGGTGCATATATATAAACATATATATATATATACATAATCGCCATGTTGCATCAAAACTTCATAAAACAATATGTCTAAAGTGAAACAAATTCTCGTTTCGTTCCAAAATGTATGCATTTGAATAATTGTACAACTTAATAACTCGTAAATGAAATATGTGTTCTAAAGATAAATTTGGTTATTTATTTTTCTATTGGCAACATTGAGTGATTGTAATGTGTAATGGTGTACAACTACAACAATTGCTTAAGGAATAAAACATTTATTTTATTCAGAATTATATGTGTTTTTAATGTTCATCATTTCTTAACATTTACTTCAAGAGGGACTGTCGCTATTCCAGGGGTCTCCGAACAAAACGTTTGGTGTACATAGTATACAGTTGTACAAAGCCCGCAGTTGCGGAGAACAAGTACAAATATATAACCTTGAAAAAAGTGAATGAGATACTGAAAACCTGAAATACAAGTACAAAATACACATAAAAAGAAATCAGTACTTATTAGCATATGTTTGCATCATTTTATTTTCAAGATATGTTATGCAAGTCAAAAGAAATAACTTCCGTGAAAGACAAAGTAGCCGTTGCAAAACATACACAGTATGTAAAATTCAAATACAAATCATAGTACATAGTCTATATTATGTTGTGTAAATGTTCATAAATGTGCGTACATATATATTTCCACAAACGGAAATGATGAAACAAGATTATGACAATACTATAGGTCCCACGCATGGGTTCAAAAAGTGCAGGTCCCTTTCGACCGCTATAGCAAAACGTCCGTACATCTGAATCCTCTAACCGACAAAAATGCCCAAGCAGTTACAATCAAGTTTAGTTTTGCCGATAATTCAACGACAAAGGAATGAATTCTTTAAGACCAAAATATGTCAGCAATGCCTCGTCCACGGGCTCCGTTTGATTCATATTTAACATCATATTTTGGGATAGCAAGTGCAAAATAAACTGACAAATCTAACGTATGGCCACACGGCACTCATTATGTTGAAACATTACAAAAGCTAACAAGCAAAACGGTAACGTAACAAAGCACAATCCTAACAAGAAGCATACTTATTTCCAAAACGAATTTTTCAGTAGACGGCTTCCAAAACATGAATTTAGAAAAGTCACAGAAACGTTACAAACTAAAAACTACACATGACGGCTGCCACCTTGCCATCTTGAGGGAACAAGTTGCCAACCTAACTGACAATTAAATACTCTGGAGCTTGTGTACTTACATGCTGTTCACAATGGTCCTAGTAGAAGATTGAAGGCAAGGCCCACACATACACCCCGGTAAGCTTGGCCAGAGCTTAGCAATGCGCGCGCGCAGGGAAGAAGAGAGGGGATAGCAATGAGGTAGTGAAGAAAAGAATCACGCGAACTGAGCCACCATCGATGCTTACACTTGCCGACAAAGTTTCGTTAAAATTCTGAAAAATAATGTCAGATGCGCTTATCAGGTTTTGGAACTCACCTCCTCATATTTACATGCAATCCTCAATACGGCACTGTGTGAAGTGACCGACTGAACTCAACAGGGAGGTGTTCAGCGCTGGTAGTAATGACATGAAGCAAGTGTCGAGCATCGACTCAATATAAGAGTGGAAGTAACGAGAGCATCCCTAGTAAGACTCGTCAATGTGAAAGGCGAGCGATCTAACCGCTGCACTACAACATTATACTTGAAACAATTATTTCGCTCAAATAGTGACAATTAAATAATTTTCTACGATATCTGTGAACATCAGTTATTATTTACTGATGTTGTAGTAGTGTCTGTATTAGGTCTAAGCATGTAAGTACGAATGCATAATTTTTTTCCCGTAAGTAAACGTTTATACTTTTGATACACAAAGCTTTATGCAGTTGGTTATTGTTAAATAATAGTTTTATTTATAATAGGAACTTGAATGTTACAGTTGTACGCGCATTTCTAAAACCAAATATTTCCCCCAACTGTAGGATATTTCGATCAGTTAGGTCATATTTATTCATAACTAATGAGAACGGAGTCACTTGTCATAATTGTGTGGCAGTCGAGTTTGTCAAAGTAATACGGCCACCAGTCGAATGTAGCAATATTTCAGGAGAGTGTTTTGAAGAATTAAACAATGTTACTCAATATTGATCTGAAAATATGTTAAATTTTTCGTAATATATCTCACCAGTCGCTGCTTCCTGTACACTTAACAAAGATAAAAGAAAAAATGGCATTTTCGAAACATTTTATATTATAAGCTCTTTAAGTATGTTTCAATACACTCAATAAATGAAATAATTCTTGAGATGAATAATAATTACTTTGTATGGTCTTATTTCAAAGATAGAGAAGAGATTTTTAAAATTGTAATTATGGCTTTCATACCGGAACATTCTTCGATTAACACTCTGAAGTCATCCGACTTCATGCCGCTATACAGATTTTTTCTTCGTCAATTGATTGATATTTATGTGTAAGGTAAAAATTAATACCATAAAATGGGGCTAGTAGGGTCGCTGTGGCAAATAGGAAAATCATTATAAACCGATTATTAGCTTAGACAATAAAGTTTAATCAAATTATACAACACAATTTTTTTTTGTAAAATCATTAACTAGCAAACCTTAAGGAAAAACTCGGGTTTTCAAACCGCCTACTGGAACTTTTTATTTGTGAATGTTGAATGAGTAGGGACCTAGGAGAACAACTATATTATGTTCATCACGCCAGCAAGTGGTAAAACTGGCTTCTAGGTAAAAGACTGAGTTCAAATAGGACTATGCCGAGTTTATTCTTGTCAAAACATCGGAAATTCGCTGTGAATGACCAAACAGCACACGAAACCTAACAGAACACTTAAGCCCACAGAAACAGAACAGACATCAGGAACCCTAGTTATTCCGTACGTTCGAGGTCTTTCTGAAAAAATAAGACGTCTGGGAAACAAATACGGACTTCGAACAGCATTCCGATCTAAAGCAACCATTAAAAGTATGGTTACCAGAGTGAAACCAGCCACAGAAGAACTACAAACACACAACTGTGTATATCAGATTCCCTGCGAATGCGACCATATGTACATTTGTGGAACTGGCAGAGCTCTATCAACCCGCATTAAAGAACATAAAAACAATTGCAAAAAAGGCGAAACCCAAAAATCTAGACTGGCCGAACATGCATGGGAAAATAGCCAAAAAATCCTTTGGGAAACTGACAAAATGAAATTAAAAATAAAAGCATCAGCCTTTGTTATTAGCAATAGCAATATTTTCAGTCAACAGAGCATTGAATTGAAAAATATGTGGATCCCATTGATTAAAAGAGAAACAACTTTACAGCAGAAAACAAAAACAAACACTCAACTCACCGCAACCAATCAGAGTCAATACATGCTGCGCGACCAATCAGGAGACTGCTTGTCTCCCATTGGCTGAACAGGATAAGGGGCTTTACCCTATATAAACCCATGGTTTTTCCAGTCTCCTCATCAGTTGCACTCGTGTTCCTGAACCCTGTGTGTCTACCTGATGACGGGAACACATTCCAGTGATGCATGTGGTTGGTGAAAAGAGAACGTCTATACTGGACGAGATCCTCCATCTTGAATGAAGTTAACTCTAACTAATGGAAACCTACATTATCTTACTAATATTGTTACAAGCCAACGGTTGTGCTGTAACTTTCTACAGATACGTCCTTCAGCAAGGGATTTGTTGTATTTTCAAAAAGGAAAACGTTGAAATTTAAGGTACGAAAATAGAATTTCTTGGTTTGTATGTCGAGACAAAATACAGAGTCAAATCACGAACTGCAAAGAGTAGATTTCCTTTATCCTGACAAGATAAGTACAATATTATTAAAAGCTAATAAATATAAGTTGTGCAAGTCTATTGCACATATTGTAAACTTAAGTCTAAGCCTTGGGATATTTCCTCAACGTTTGAAGAAAGCAGTCGTTTTGCCCTTGCATAAAGGTGGGGATTTGACTTCTGTCGCAAATTACAGACCAATTTCTATTTTAAGTAATGTATCAAAAATTCTAGAAAAAAGTGTCAAAATATATTAATGGCCTTCTTATATAAAAACAAAATAATATCTAAAAATTAGTTTGGTTTCAGAAAAGGTTTAAGTACAAATGACGCATTGACTAAATTAACAAACTTTGTCCATGATGCAATCGAAAATAACAAAACCTGTCTGTGTGTCACTTTAGATCTTGCTAACGCATTTGATACAGTATCACATTCAATATTATTGGAAAAAATGGAAAAAAATTGGAATAAGGGGATTGGCTAACAGATGGTTTAACAGTTACTTAGAAAATAGAATACAATGTGTTAAAGTAAACAATAAGCTTGGAAACTTAATGAGAATAAATACAGGAGTCCCGCAGAAAAGTATTCTTGGTCCAATTCTGTTTTTTATTTATATAAATGATTTGTGCAACATATATGTAAATGGTCAACTAATATCTTATGCAGATGATACTGTGATTCTTTTTTCATCTGATTCATGGACATTAATTTGTAAGGCTTAATGTCCCCATTTAAAAAAAAATATTTTTTTTATTCATGCAGCGTTCAATTTTTGTTCTCAAATCAAATTATACCAGATGACAAGTTTCCTTACATAATTAACCGCAGCTATAGAAAATAATTTGTCTAGTAGCACTCACACACAAGCTTTGTTTACGTGAGAGTGATGTCTTCCATTATATAAACAATATTTATGTAAAGTGCTGTAATCGGTAAATGGAAATAAAATATTATTATGTTTAAAAAAATGTATTGGTATTCAGTCTGACAAGACACACGAGTTATTTCGCTATAGACTGAGACGATATCTTATGTATGTTGACATGCTGGTGTAGTAGTTATGTTTAATTCTACGCACGTAGTCTCAAGTGACTAAGATACCCAGGGAACTTCTATCGCAGTTTATGCTCGCATTTCCTTCGCGGAAGCTTTGCTGCCTGTCGAGATTAGGGCTTCGAAGGCATGTTAGCTAGGTAACTTCGTAATTAATATTCAGGCAAGCTATCTACAACTTCTTTTAGTTAGCACAATTCATAAATGTTATTGAATTGTTTTGAAAAGTTGTATATGTGTGAAATTATTTTCTAAATTCTAATACATGATTACAAGTATATTTTTTCGTGGTTCAGGAAGACAAATATTGAAAAATTAGAGAATATTTCGTATAAAATAATTCATGTCAGTGCAGTAGGAAGAATTCGCGAAGGAGTAGCCAAGGCTCACTAAGTTGTCGCGAAGGTTCGCGAAGTAGTTGCGAATGTTCTGGAATGAGTAGAAAAAGTTCGCGAATAAGTCCCGAAGGTTCGAAAAGTAGTCGCGAATATATATGAAGGATTCGCGAAGGTATGCGAAATAATTGCGAAGTTTCGCTAAGAAGTCGCGAAGGAGTTGTGAAGGTACGCGATGCAGTCACGTATCTATGTGAAGGAGTCGCGAAGATTTGCGAAGGTTTGCGTAAGAGTCGAGAAGTTTGTGAAGTAGTCGCGATGGAGTAGCGACAATTCGCGAAGAAGTCGCTAAGGTGTTCGAAGTTGTCACATAGGTATGCGATAGTGTACGAAGGTTTGTGAAGGAGTCGCGAAGATTCGCGGAGAAGTCGCGAAGGTTCGCGTATCTGACTCCATCGCGACTACTTCGCAAACATTCGCTACTCCTTAGCGAAACTTCGCTACTCTTTGGCAAACCTGTGTGACTAATGCGCGAATCTTCTTGACTCCTTCGCTTAGATTTGTGGCTCCATCGCGTATCCTCACGACTCCTTCGCGACTTCTTAGCGAAACCTCTCAACTCTTTCGCGTACCTTTGCGAATCCTTCATATACCTTCGGGACTACTTTTCGCTCGCGAACTTTTGTGACTAACTCCCGAAACTTAGCTTATCCTTCACGAACCTTCTATGCACCTTCCAGAACATTCGCGACTACTTCGCGAACCTTCGCGACAACTTAGTGAGCCTTGGAGACTCCTTCGCGAATTCTTCCTGCAGCAACTATTCTCACTGTACTGAAATGAATATTTTTATACGAAATGTTCTCCCAATATTTGAATATTTGTCTTCCCGAACCACGAAAAAAATACTTGTCATTATGTATTGGAATTTTTTAAAATAATTTCACACATATACAACTACTAAATACAATTTAATAATATGTATTAATTGTGCTACCTACAAAGAAGTTGTAGATGGCTTGCCTAAATATTAACTACGAAGTTAGCTGGTTAATATGCCTTCGAAGCCGTAATCTCGACAAGCAGCAAAGCTTCCGCGAAGGAAATGCGAGCATAAACTGCGATAGAAGTTCCCTGGGTATCTTAGTTAGTCACTTGAGACTACGTGCACAGAATTAAACTTAACTACTACACCAGCATGTCAACATACATAAGATATTGTCTTAGTCTATAGCGAAATAACTCGTGTGTCTTTTCAGACTGAATACTTATATTCTACTTCATCCCGTACAACTTAAGCAAGGAAAGGGCATAAGGACTGGGTGTCCCCGGCAACATGAATTTTTATTAGTATTAGAGCCTAAATCTTTTGTCCACGTAACAGAACGATATGAAAAATCTTCCGTTTAAGACACTGTATATTGAGAGCAATATGCAATCATATATTAAACCACCACCTTTCACACGCTTGTACGCTACATAACAGGGTATATATTCTTTCTCATTGTTTAGTCACCATATTTGTGGGCTTGTAAAACAAACTAGGACAGCTTAGTTTATACATGCCATATATAACAGTTGGAATTGCGCTACTTAACTCTATCAGTGCTATTATCAGTTAATATACTTTAATTTTTTTTTCCATACACCGAATTGAGCAATTACATAAATACTTTTTATAGAACGGAAGACATCATACTCACGTAAGCAATGCTTGGTTGTGAGTGATGCTAGACGAATTATTTTATATAGCTGTGGTAATTTATGTAAGGAAACTTATCATCTGTTATAAATTAATTTTAAAATAATTAATGCTAAACGTATTAAAAGAAATTATTTTTGGATAGAGATAGTATTTAACAATTTTAAATATATATAATGTAAAAACAATTAACTACAATAAACTACTACTTAAAGATTTAAGACAACACATCATCAGTTAATACTATCCATCGATCACTATATATGTTTTCTTTCAAATTTGTATTTTTTTATATTTTCGTGAAGAATTATTACAATTTTTTAAACCAATAATGTGGATGATCTTCCAGGAATTATTTTGTGAACTAGGATAGTTGGTAAATTTTTGTTTACCTTATATCGAGTAGGTTATATACTAGATAAATACTGTACTGGTAACTTTTTGTTAAAGAAATAGTCTAATGTAGTTCTAATATACAATTTTCTGGTACTGAATACTCTCAAACGACTGAAAAATTTCTTTAATAGATGGTTTAAATTATTTTTAAACACAGTTCGTAAAATAACTGTTTGTATTAAAATTAGTGGCTTGATTGACGTTTTGCTCATACTTCCCAATGCTAATATACCGTACATCAGAACAGATTAAATAATGACTACATAGACCGTTCTTATATATTCAATTTATAAAACAGGTCTAAATTCAATATATATGTATACAGTTTGGACGATTTCTTTTTATTTAACTAAGAAACATGCCTGTTCTATTTTAAATTACAATCTAACATAACACCTAAATACTTCGTTTCCTCTGCTCGTTCTATGACTTTACATTTACTGTTTGCATTAAATTGACTACGATATGTATTTCGATTTCTTGGTGTCCTATTGGTTGTTCAAATTTGTTTGCAGAAAGTGATATGCACTTGGTTTTAGTAACATTAAGAGAGCATCCCCTACAAGTTATAGTTTACTTGATGTCAAGGGCACAGATATTTCCTTCCCAACACGACGACGTAGTAGCAGGCTGGCTACACACTTCCTCTCTGCCAGACGGCTGCCTCTCGTATGTGTTCTCGTGGGTAACATTCAGTATATTAGACTCTGCTACTGGCGCTTATTGCGATGTGTAATCTTTGTGTGGGACCCGTCTCATTTTTTTTATTCTAAACACTTGCCTGTAAGCAGTAAGTTCGGAAAATCTCATCAAGCGGGTTTTGTTGTATTAGTTTTAAGTTAGCGGCAATAATATGCAATAAAAGTAATAAACATACGTAGTTTTCGAGTATCGAACCCAAGACTAAGTCGTCGCTAGCACATACTTTCTATTTGGTTCCCTCTGTTATAACTCTGTACTTCAGTTGCGTATAAGCCATACGGAAACCGGAATTTGCATCAAGCGATGCTAATAGTGTTGGGTAAAGCGAGGCTGATACTTACATTGCAGGCCTCGGGGCTTTGACTCAAGCGCCACTGTCACTCTGCAAAACCCCCTAATCCAATAATTAAGACTATAAAGGATATAATAATTAATGTACTAGTTTCGTACTAAAGACTGCATGTCGCCGCTAAACACGCACCTTTATTAGTTGTTACTATTTATGGATGTGTATAAAGTAATACTGCTGCGGATATTAGATCATATCGGAAATCTTACGAACTCATTTTATTGATAGTCCGAAATAATTTTTGTGCGACTCCTTTATGATGTATGCTTGCGTAAGTTCTCAGTTTCAATTACTAACAGTACTAAATATGTTTGTATAATTCGTACACTAAAATATCAACTTTTTAACACTTAACTAATCGAAAATATAGGTCTCGGCTTTTAAGCAGGCCGTATATGAGATGAAGATACATTTAGTTACACTTGACCCATAATTCTCATCTAATAACAGCAGTTAAAATATTCATATTGGTCTAAAAGAGAAAGTCTATCTTTTTTTATGCTTTGAAAAGTCACGAGCAACGCTCTGTAAGCCATTACAGTTAACTTAATGGTTTTCAATCTATACTAACAGCAATCAACACAATTCTCGCAAGTTTTTTCAATTAAATATGTTTTAAATAATCGTATTGATACGTCTAACTAAGTGTCATAGGTCTTAACATGCGTAATTCTCCAACTTTTTTTGTTTCCTGTAGTTTGCTTTCAGTTATTACCGACATTTTCACAAATATAAATAGAAAGTAATTTTTTTATTGATTTAATTTTTAATATTCGAGGGTAACAAATAATTAAAACCACGTAACCATTCGTACCGCTCACCAAAGTTAGTAGATGTTTAAAGCACTTATTTTAATCATGTACAAGCGAAACAAAGAAAATTATTTATTAATAACCGGATAATCTGATTTTATGCTACAGAAAAACGATAATAAACATAGCAATTTACTTCAAAATACACTTAGTTACGTAGTTTACTATAGTCGCTTAACATTAGATAGACATTATGTACACTAGAAAATGTACATCAATAATTTATATATATATATATATATATATATATATATATATATATATATTGTCACATAGTACGTTGTTGCATGGAAAGGCATTAGTGTAGAGAGTAAGTGACAGATTTTGGTCAGCGTTTTATATCGATGTCCTTGGCACTAGTAGGGGTGACATAATGTGAGTATGGAGCAGAGCCGTATTAAATGGGCAAGGGAAACACAAGAGATCCCGAGAAAACCCGCCAAACAGCGGCATCGTCTGGCACGATTCCCATATGTGAAAATCCGGGGGCAGACCCCACCGGGAATCGAACCCGGACCGTCTTGGTTGGTGGTCTGACCCCTCGGCCAACGCGGCCCCTCAATAATGCGGAGATAGAGCTCTATGCACAAGGGGATCAGATGACCTTGTCATCAGCTACAAGTAACATTGAAATAAAATACACTGACTTTTATATAGAGACGATTTTTTTTAATTTTCCATTTTTTTTTTAATTTTGAGTGTGATATCACGGTCGCTGTGACGTCATCTGGGTCAATGGTCGCGCTCACACCTTCAGCCGACAGCCACTGTGTCCAGATATCCATTACCACGTAAAACCGATGTATATGCAGCTTTGCAGTCTTGCTAGGCCAGAAGTTGGTCGCTTGCCGCTCACATATCGCCGAGAAGGGAAGCTCTCGGCGATCTTGTACAATCTTTACCTGATGTGTATGAATAGCTACTGCTCGACACTTGAACCACCTCTGAACACTGTGCCATCAGCCTATCCAGCCATCAGTAGCTGAACAAGGTGCCAGCAGTCCATCCAACCATCAGTAGCTGAACAAGGTGCCAGCAGTCCATCCAACCATCAGTAGCTGAACAAGGTGCCAGCAGTCCATCCAACCATCAGTAGCTGAACAACGTGCCAGCAGTTCATTCAACTATAAGTTGCTGAACAATGTGCCAGCAGTCCTTCCAACCATCAGTAGCTGAACAAGGTGCCAGCAGTCCATCCAACCATCAGTAGCTGAACAACGTGCCAGCAGTTCATTCAACCATCAGTAGCTGAACAAGGTGCCAGCAGTTCATTCAACCATCAGTAGCTGAACAAGGTGCCA
>PNEQ01060767.1:0-13548 GCA_003012365.1 Medauroidea extradentata | reverse complement strand
TGACAGGGGATCATTGTACGCAGCCTACTTTTGATATAAATATGTTACCTACCTCTCTAAGAGAAATTATTTTTACCTATCAGAGAAAGCTGCAAATTTTGCAGATAACTATATTAGAGAAAGTTACTGATGACGATGACCTCAGCGAAATTGGTGAAGACTTTAAAGAATTAGAGGACGAATTTGCAAAGTTAATGACTGCAATTACCTTCATAAAAATTATAGCATCTTAATTAGTTTTAATGGAAAAATTTTAATGGATTAATCCATTAAAAATTAAAACTTAATAAAATTTATTGTACAGATATTGTCTCCATTCTTTTTACTAACTGCTTTAACTGATTAACAATCCCTGAATATGATGATTGTGATGTAGGACACTTTACACCTAACAAAGAAAGATCAAATTTACCAGCTCTGGTCAAAGTGTTTGTAAATTCGCTGAATTCGTAATAAGTAGTGTTCTTGAAGAAATAGAGCAATCCATTCGTGTATCTAAAGGCAGAATCCAACCCAAGTGGTAGACCTGGAAATGTCTTTGAAATAAGACCAAAAGTTTTAGCTCTAAACAAGCATTCGTCAACTTCCATAAAATACAGATCATTGTAAAAGATAAAAGTGTGGCCTGAGTATGTGTTCACAACAGCTTTAACTTTTGAATTATGAGGTAACCCTAAGTCATAAATAACTTTTGGATAGCTGGATACGAGTTGCAGACTAGGATATTCAATTAGATATACATCAGTATCGATAAACATTACAATTTCTCCAGATGGTCTCTGATACATTGACGTAAAACCTTCAAAATTAGATGGTAAGAAAAACAGCCAGTCAGTAACCAGTTGAGGTCTACTAATTACTTTTTCAACTAGATCATACTCGCAGTTCATCTTGAAATACTGTATAGAAAACACCCTGAAACCCTACACTATCTATAACGGGACCAAGCTAATGATGCTTGAGGTTAACGGACTAATTAAGGTTATCGATAGCCATAATTTTGTTGCTTCTCCCTTAAGCGACTTTCCAAAAACGTTTGGGCTAAAGGAACTTAAGAAAAGTTACTTCCCCCATTTCTTCAATAATACCATTAACCAGAATTACGTAGGACCTATACCTAACACCAAATACTATGGAGTTGACACAATTAAGACTAAAGCTAGAAAAGAATTCCTTGAGTGGTACGACCAAAAGGTTAAAGAAAATTACATATTTGATTTTCAAAAAGAATTTATGGACTACTGTAACTCTGATGTAGATATTCTGCGTAGAGGTTGCCTAGAGCTTAGAAACCAATTTTTAGAAATCGCTAATACTGTCCCGTTCCAGTACATAACTATTGCTAGTGTTTGTATGGGTATTTATAGGTCCAAGTACCTCCAGGAAAATACTATGGCTGTTATTAAGACTGATAAGAAAGAAATGTTCAGTGAAGCTTCTATTGCTTGGCTCAACACCTTCGAGGGTGTACAACACGCTCTGAACGGTGGTGAAGTCATTATCTGTGGGGCAAAGGTTGACGGGTTCAACAAAAAAACCAATACTGTGTACCAGTACCACGGCTGCTTTTGGCATGGATGTCCTGTTTGTTATCAAGAAGAGACTATTAACAACATTAATCATGAAACGATGGGTGATTTATTTGAGAAAACGAGACGGAGAAGTGTTCAGATTAGGGAAGCGGGGTATAATTTAGTAGAAATGTGGAAATGCAAGTGGGTTAAGACTAAAGACTATAAGACAGCTTTGAACAAGAATATAACAGTAGTTGAACCTTTGAACCCTAGAGACGCTTTCTACGGAGGAAGGACTAATGCAAGCAAGCTTAAAGTGCAGAATAAAAAGCTAAGATACATTGACGTATGCAGCCTCTATCCTACAGTTCAGTATTTTGATTACTATCCAGTCGGTCACCCCAAAAAAATATTTAAGCCGAAAGCATATAACAAAGACTGGTATGGTTTGATTAAGTGCAAAGTATTACCACCACGTAAGCTTTACCACCCCGTTCTGCCGGTAAAGAAGGATAAGTTGATGTTTGGGTTGTGCAGTAAGTGTATTGAAGATAAATGTATTGAATGTCATCACTCTGACGACGAAAGGGTAATAACAGGAACATGGACAACAGATGAAGTGAAGAAAGCTATAGAGAAAGGTTATAAAGTTGTAGAAGTATTCGAGGCTTGGCATTTCGAAGAAAAGAGTAATGATCTATTTAAAGGATACGTTAAGGATTTTATGAAAATTAAGCTAGAAACGAGCCCTTGGAAAAATGACTTTGATACTATTGAAGAGTATGTGACTGCTGTTAAAAAATGCCTTGATATTGACCTGAATCCTGAAGAGGTAGTTCCGAACCCTGGTAAGCGTGCTGTTTCTAAGATTTGCTTAAACTCTTTGTGGGGTAAATTCGGACAAAGGCAAAACTTGACCCAAAGTGAATATGTAGCGGATGTTAAAAGGTGGTACCAAATATTGATGGATGATAGGGTCGATATATGCAATATGATATTCGTTAATGATAATATAGTTCAAGTCACCTACAAGTATAAAGATCATTTTGTTGAGGATAGCTTATCCACTAATGTGTTTATAGCTGTATTTACAACTTCTAATGCGCGGCTACGACTTTATGATATGCTAGACAAATTAGGTGAAAGTGTAGTATACTACGATACCGACAGTATTGTTTATATTGATGATGGCACTAACACCGTAGAGACAGGGTGTATGTTAGGAGAATGGACTGATGAACTTGGAAAGGATGATTATATCACATACTGGATATCAACAGGTCCTAAGAGTTATGGCTTTATTACCAGTAAAGGCAAAGAGACCATGAAAGTAAAAGGTTTCACATTGAATTACGAAAACTCTAATACTTTTAACTTGGAAACTATGAAAAATATTGTTGATAAGGAGATAGATAAGGTTAAATTAAACTACAAAATGATTACGAGAGATATAAAAACCAAAAGCTTGATTAATAAGAATGTTAGTAAAGACTTTAAATTCGGATATGATAAAAGAGTGATTGAGACTGAGATTAATGGTATAATTGAAACATATCCTTGGGGGTATTAGATTAAGATATTAAAATAAGTTAAGGTTGACACAAAACATAGATAATAGGATGTGTGAAATAATATTTAAGGTAAACATACAGCGCAACTAATGAACTAATAAAGGTTATCGGTAACCACAAATGAAACAAAACAATAGTTTCATTAAGGTTAAAAGCAGTCATATCTGATAAGATAAGTGAAATAATTTTAAAGGTTAAATTAGAGCATAAATAATAAATAAAATTAAGGTTAAAATGAACCATATTATACAAATAAGTAAAATAATTTTTAAGGTTAAATGGAACCTTAAAAAGTAAGTAAAATTATGGTTAAAATTAACCCTAGAAGAGGGGGTGTTCCCAAGTTGCCCACATACTACTTGGAGTCATTCTGAGATTAGGCATGATGAACTGGCAATCTCCTCCTCTTCACCATCGTCGTCCTCTATCTCTCTCACCTTATCCATCAGGGAAGGCAGCCTTCTCGTCATCGTCGTCCTCCTCTCTTTCACCATAGGCACTAAAAGTGCCACGACGACCACAGGATGCACTGTTGTTGACCTTTTTTTGTAGGAAGTCCTGGACAAGATAGCAGGTCATTCAGCTGTCTCAATAAAATCAACAACTGTTGTTATCTCATACTCATCTTCACAGATGTGCTGATGCATACGATTCAGCAGCGGTGGTGGTAGTGATGAGGTTGGTGTTTCTTGGAAAGTCCTTGCAATGACACTATTGTACAATTCGTCGAACATTTTGTCACCGCTGCCATCCCACACATGTATTACACTCAACACCTTACTGCAAACCGATGCCCCCAAAGAGTACAGGAGCCTCCCGGTATGCATCCCTTCCCCTACAGCCAATGTATTATACGACTACCCTACCCCTCACTTCATGGGGTCACAATATATGTAACCAGCCTTAGGGACGGCCGCAGGCATCACCAAGTCGTCTAGCTAATGCGCTGGTCCCAAATGGCGCGCGAGAAATTGTCTGGAGTGTCGGAGCATGAGTCAAGGGCGCACAGGAGTCGCGCGCGCGCTCGTTTAAAGCTGCTCGCGAAGGAGTGGGGCATGCCAAGCTTAATGACTCAAGCCATTATGCACCTGGACAGCCCGGCACCTCCCAAGGCCGAGATGACGAAACTGCACGACTTACCCCGACCAGCTCATAACTTCGAGTTTCAACATGCTCAAAGTTTTTGTGTTCTGTCATCACAGACCTAACATTCCCATTAAAAGAACATTTATTATTAATAATTGTAATGAAATTCAGTTTAAAATATGTTTATTAATTACTTTATAAATAAGAAAGAGTACTTTACATTAATTAAATGTAATGATCTATTTGACATGTCTTACATCAAACCTAAGCCAACACACTAATACTTTATTTCCTTTACTCTTCAAAACCTTCTCGACTAAATACGTGTTTGGATACTTGGTAACTTGAATTTCTTCACTGCAGGAACCTCACTGAATATATTTGCTTTCCATGCCATCAATGTAGAAAGCCCTATGTCCGTAGTGACGAAACTTGACCACTTTAAATATTTCAGTCCTCAAGTTTGATGGTCTAGTCTTTAGTAATTGTTTCCTTTATTCACATCATCCAGACATAGTGTCTAAATGTTACTTTAGGATTGTGCTGGCCCATTTTCTTCTCATTTTTATAAGCTGTTTGTAGTAAAGTGCTGCCCTTGTCATCCACAGTCTTAACGATCGTAACCCGACGTAATTTGTGATTTAATTTTGAAAGAAGCTTGAGTAATATATCCACCCACTTGTAACTTCCTTGTGCTGAATATTTTTGACCCACATTTCAATCTACAAACTACAGTTAAATTGTTCCACGATACTGGTATTCCTGTCACTGTGGGTAGAGTAGTGGTTATTTTTTGTTTTGTCATCAAGGCTTAAAATGACTGAATGTAGAATATTTTGCAGAGATCCACATGAGGATCTTATGACGGAGGTCCGTGAAAGTATAAATAAAAATAAGCGTAATAATTTTATCTCTATATTTGACTTGTTTGCTTGAGACGACTCATTCTCTAAGTGACTTTGTACACCCAGCTGGAAAATATTAGGCACTATGATCTCACACACATAATCAACCGATTCCTAGAAGCACCGGATAATTCTATGGTCCACCTGAGCGGGTCCTAACTGATTCCTACAGGCTCTGTTTGATTCCCTTCACTGTTTCCAAATATAGCTCTTCTAATACTACAGTAAATGTGTCGAGGCTACACAAAAAATATGTATGTATCAATGAACACATTTCAAACTGAGTGGACAGTATGATTCTCGGCATACATATCACAGCCAGCTCAACAGCCTATATACTGAAAATCGTAATTGACTGCAAGACGGATATGTAGTCACCCCAATGCATAAGTTATATATAACTGGTTGAGACAGCCACAAGCCTCACAGGCACCTGCTATCACTATGTACAAATCTGTCACAGAGACCTCTCATATCACATCAACCATCATGCTATTATCATTCATTTCAAATCATTCAGAAGATGCACTCAGTCTACACTACCATACAAGCTGTAAAAATAATTCTTACGGAAAGGCAGCCAACATCACCCATTAGAACCATTCCAAGAACGAATCAGCCACACAGATAAATACCATAGGTCATGACCACTAGCACATATTCTGTCATATACTGTAATCATCCTACCAATACAGTATCCCATCTAAGCATGTGTATACACAGCACTAACCCTGGAGTCGAAAATTATGTCAGCAATAAAAAAACTTCTCACGACTCTCCATTTTACCCAAAACTACCGTTAGTCATACATCCTCACTGTCTCAATTACTATATTGAGTAACATATAAACAACAAAAATTAGACCAGATAAGTCGTGTAAGCAATGCTGAAAACACAACTACTTTCCACATGCATGCAAAGACCACAGGCTGTAGTAAACAGCTTGTCTCAGTACCTGCAGTTCCTCCTTAATGAGAGAGAAACCTTTCCTTTACATAAGTTAGCATTCACTTTCACATTATCTTCGCATGTGAAAATTAGTCACAGATATTTCAATGTTCACTATTATATCCAACACACTATGATAGCTACCTAGATGAAACCCATGCCACTCTTCTCAAGTACCAACTAGAAGCTTGCTAGAAAGGCAGCTGTTGCTGTTAACAGCATGTAGAAAAGTCTATAAACATAACACAACGAGGCTAATCATCATATAGCATTAGAATCATTCGTTCGGAAGACACATATGTCAAGTCAAGCCTTTAGAAGTATAAGGTAGCATTTTTCTTTGTTGGATTATTTGCCTTACGACCTGCCATACAATATATTACACAGATGATATGCGTATTTTAGGTTGCTATAAAACGTATCTGAAACACTTTAGTAAAGAAAAACATTCGAGTACGCCTTCATACTGCTGCAGACATGCTGGTACATGTTAACAAACATACAAAATCAATTCACGTGGTCCTATAAAATTTAATATGTGGCTTGAATGTTTGTTTGGCAAGCCGAAGCCACATGAGAAGGAAGAAGACTATAGTAGAAGGAAAATGCCAATCCGGCCGCAGCGGCTGGCGGCTGAGGGTGTGAGGCAGACCTTGACATTTGATGCTGTGACCTTGACCTTTGTCCCCTGTAACCCGACACCCCGTCCGCCATCTTGTTTCCGGCTGCCATCTTGTTTCCGGCCGCCATCTTGTTTTCGGCCGCCATCTTAAATGACGTCAGTTTTGAAAAATTTTTAAAAAATTTAAAAATTTAAAAAAAAAATTAAAAAATTTGCCATCTTGTTTCTGGCCACCATCTTGTTCCGACCGCCATCTTGGAGGTTTCTTCCGAGTCTTCCAAAAAATTTTTGATTTCGCATTCCATCCTAAACCCACATGCATTTAAAAAATAGATCAAATAAAAATAAAATATTTTTAAATATTTTATATAACAATTATTTAGTTAAAAAATACATCGGGTATGCTCGGCGAAGCTCGTTAACCTTCGGCAATCTTCGGCCATGCTCGGCAACCTTCGGCTCGACCTTGATGTTATTGCTAATGCTGCCATCTTAGAGCAATCGATTATTTAATTCAAGTGTTGTATTGTATGTAAGGTTCTCATGCTATGCAATATATGTGCATACATAACCCCTAATATATTTAATAACTAAAAATGTAAAATCAATCGTTGATATTTATAATCTAACAATACCCAATCGATTACCAATCAATTCAAATAATTAATAATTTTCTATTCAACCGATCAATTATCCTACATTCTCGAATTATATACCCGATCGATTTAACCGATAAATTCAGTAATTAATTATGCTACTTACTTGCACATCTCCCAGACATGATGGACAGCATCCGACCTCTTCAGCATCCAGCAGGGAACTGACTATAGTTTTGTATAACTATGCAGTTATCTACACTACCTTACCCTTTCCCCTCCCTCCCTCACACATTCATTGGCACACCTGTCACATCTTCTCTTCCTGCATCACATGACCTTGAACTGTCATTGCACTTCCCCCTCCTTTCAACGCTCCATCGCCAGAGCTGCTGTACCTGTTTGAACCTGTCCCAGCTCAATTCCCCCTCCTTTACCTTCTTCACCGCCATTACTGCTGCACCTGTCAAAACCTGTCACAGCTTCTCTTCCTACATCACATGACCTTGAACTGACATTGAACTTCCCCCTTCTTTCCCCTCTCTATCAACAGAACTGCTGCACGTGTTTGAACCTGTCACAGCACACTTCCCCCCTCCTTTCCCCTCTTCACCCCCATTACTGCTGAACCTGTCACAACCTGTCCCACCATATCTTCATGCATCACATGACCTTGAAATGTCACTGAACTTCCCCTTCCTTTCCCCTCTCCAACCCCATTACTGCTGCACGTGTTTGAACCTGTCACAGCTCACTTCCCCCCTCCTTTACCATCTTCACCCCCATTACTGCTGCACCTGTCAGAACCTGTCCCAGCATCTCTTCATGCATCACATGACCTGGAACTGTCATTGCACCCCCCTCCTTTCCCCTCACCTTAATTGTCACTCAAGTCACAACCTGTCCCAGCTTCTCTTTCAGCATAAACTAGAGTATAAATAGCTACTTGAGCCATGTATTTATCATGTTGCCGCCCATCATCGTCACCTACTGCAGTTCTCATCATGTTTTTGTTAGATTTATATCGTTAAGTCTGCTCAGATCTTTTCATTATGTTCCACTGATAGCTCAAATTAATTTTTAAACATGTGTATACTTTTTTAGTAACCTTTCAATTATTTGGTTTTACAGATTTACGTGTACTAGACTTCTGAAAATGTATACATATTTTTCCCCTGTACCTATTCTCTGAGTCTATTTCACATGTTTTGTTTAATTTCCTAACATTTATATAGTTACTCGGTATGGTAATAATAAGCCTTGAACAGTTTCGCAATGTAGTCTTGGTGGTGTCTCGTGACTTATGCAGTAGTCTTATAGTAGCTGCTAGTAGTGTACCACACGTCTCTTTTTTGCAGTCCGCTAGCAATGTAGCTGTTGCATTAGTTACTGGACTTTGTCAGTTAATTATGTCGTTTCAGCTTTTTGTACGGACTTTTTCGCTGTAGCCAGGTTGTAAGTCACAGTTGGGAGAGAAAAATTTTCAACACATTAATATCATTCAGTACATTTGTTAGGGAAACAGTATGCTACAGTGAAAAATTTAATATAAATAGTCTAATGAACATGACTTAAGTTTTAGTCAGTGTATCCATATGGTATAGAGTTTAATACATCTTAGCACACTTATAGTTTGTCGTCTAGACAAATAAGCGTCAGTTTTTTGCTACACTTGGAATATAGCTGCTTTTTTATTATCTTATACTATGTACAGTTACTTGCATAAAGTTCTCTCTCTGTTCAAAGCTCTGATGTAGTCCTGGAAGGTAATTTTCTTTTTGATGACAAATTTCTGAATTTCATTAACCTTTTTCTATACACTGTCGCAGAAACACCTGTAGGCATACATCTTCGCATGCAGTCCTACAAACTCAGTCATATGCACACCATTACATTCGTCTTTGAATTTGCGTATAACCTTTTTGTTTTTAGGCGAGTTGCATGAATAGGCCGAAGTATCGAATTCATTCTGTAAAGTTAAAGTCGAAGTAGTTCTCGTACTAGATTTCACTGAGTACACAGGAATATAATGTAAGTAGCTGTAAGCACACACACAAGAGCGCAATGTAGTTGTCTGACAATGTCCAAGTCAAGAGATGCTACAAAGCTACAGAGTGCAATGTCACATGACACTGCCTTCGTGACTTTCTGACACCTGCAAGGTGTCGGTAACATCCGCCCACGTGCACACTGCTGCGCTGTGCGAGACGTCAGTGTATAGGAAGCGCAGGGCAAGCACTCCCGCATGTCACTGTCGCGTGTAGCAACCTGACTTGACTCTGGACTCTGGACTCTGGACTCTGCTTGCACACCTGTGCGGTGTCTGGTAACATCCGGCCTCGCTGCTGGACTGAGTCTGGGAAGTACACAGCTGTCTATTTCTACAAGGTACACTCTATGTATGTATCCTATGTATGAAAAGAAAAACACAGTTCTGACGAGAACAATCGCAAAACCTATTATATGTATTACCACGCCCTACCTCGCTGCAGCACAGTGCCAGACACTTCCCACCCTCCTATTACATTATATGTCTTAAAAAAAATATGTCACCACTACCATGATAGCTCAGTGGTAGCATGTTTATAATTTATTTAATGGTCCAGGGTTCGAATCTCTGTCAGGACACGATTGTTTTTTATCGGAACTATAATTTTTTGCTGAATTCAAAGTGTGCACATACAAGACTTTTACCAGTACGAAATTGTAGTCTCATACTTGCAGACTCTACAGCTACAAAATAATTGTATTTTATGTGTTAAAATAAGGTGACGCGAGAGTTGCACGCGCGGACTTGAATTATGGAGATCGTGGGTTCAAATACCAGTACATTCATACCGATACTTTGTTTACCAAATTTATTCCGAAATCACTCAAGAACATTGCTTTACATAACTTCTAAATATGTGTAATTACTTTCTTGTTTTCCTCTTTGCTTGTTTGTTTGAGTGATTTGTTCCATTCGTGATCACATCGAGATGGACAAAGCGTAAAAAAATTACACATCTACTGTATAACCTATCTACTTATAATCATTTATTCATATATAAGTCAACTAAACATACTTAAACTCATGTCCACTGCTTGACACATAGTCACAAAACTCTCTTAGCTCCACACAGAACTATGTACATACATTCCGAACACATTACCGGAAGCACAACACTTAGCACATAACTTGTCTCAGAGAGCGACACCACATGCATTTCCTTTTTGGATTAACACTAATGTTTTCTCAAACTTAACAAGTAAACTACTTGCTATAGTATTATAGCTACACATAAAATCGTATAGACGCATTTCTATATTATTCCATGCTTTTAAATTCATATTGCAGTTATGTATACGCGACGCGGAAACATTAAACAAGCATAGATATGCATTGTTAACACTGTAGTTAGTTTTTATCACTGGATGATCCCATCCATTATAGAAAATCACTTTTCATCTACAAATACATCATATACGATGCGCAACATGAATGTAAAATGCATTATATACTAATAAGCGGGAACTAAAATTTTTTCACATGTACAGCTTTTTCTCTATTCACTTTCATACACAGCATGAAAATTATAAATTAATTTTAATATTTCATACCTTCAAGAGTTTCTCCGTACCCATTCCAGCTCTAATACATCTTAATTTCCTTTAAAGTTCATATCTCAGTCCGATTTGAATCCATCCATTCTAAATCATATCAATTCTACCAGCGATAATGTAATCGATGTTGAGCATCGACCAACATCTCTCACTCACCCTAATGCTTCCATAAGTAAAGAAAATATATAAACCTTATTGTATTAAATAACACGACGTCTAACTTATATACAGAACTAGCATTTAACATTACTCGTCTTAACTATAAATGCCCCCTTTTTCCTACCCTACACACACTTATAGTAGTCGTACTCATAACCAAACTAGGAAGAAAATAATCACATTAGTCCGCGTAGAAACAAATATTACAGTTCTGTCAAAAACATTGAAATATTCGATCAGTAATTTTTTTATTCAGAGCCCATCATAAACATACCATCCAAAATTACACCTGTATCATAAAAAAAACATTTAAAATGATGAACCTAAAGTTTGCTAAAACATTGAATATAGGTAAGCATCCATCGAACCCAGGTTCCGTAAAGCGCGAGATGTCGGTACACTGACAGCTGCTAACGACAAGTTACACCACACACAAGGCTACAAAGTGATTCGCATTTGCGGACATTATTCTTTATGTAACATAGCGAGCTGAATTTGCCAACCAAATATAAAAACTAGAATTTCTTTGTTACTTTCCGTATTTGTCAGGTCTGTTTGTACCTCGGAGAGAAGTTTCGCGCAGTGTATTGTTTTACAAAACTAATCTTTGTCAAGTATATTCTGTTAGGAGTCGGTTTGTACGAGTCACCTTGTAAGAGTTACAACCAAGTTACTTCAGATCTTTCCATCTCACTCTTCACATATATCATTTCAGTCGAACTTTAAGCTCACTAACCAAAATAAATTAAAGACTTGCATGTTCTTATTGATACAATGTTTAACCTACACATATGACGAGTCCTTCAGTAACATCACATCAACTATAAATGCAACACTTTTTTCTACCCTATACACACCTAATCAAGACAAACATTCGCTTAAATAACTAAAAGTTTACAAATACCTGGTAATATCAATCAATACTAATGAAAAATTGACTACGCAACCACAGTTCTATTCGCCTGATGATTAAATTTTTTCAATATTTTCTGCAAACATAATAAGACCTACTGTTAACGAAACCATTTAGAGCTGATCACTACAGATAAATCTATACCATACAGAACTGATCCATACATAACTGAGTTCAAATTTCATATAATCTAATAGACCATATACAAAAAATACATAAAACTACCAAAGTCGAGTTATTCGTAATACATGTCAGGAACACATCTAAAATTAATAAAATTATTGATTATCCCATACGTCATAAAATATTTCACTTCTGCGATGTCGTTTCGTAATCTCAAGCTCAGCACTTTTGCTTTTAACTTACCCTTCTCTTTTATATTATCATTCTTATTCATATCTTTTATTATCTACTTATTCATCTTCCACGATTTTTCTGAATTTGAACATTGATTAAAAAAAATACGAAGCGTCAAAGAACACTTCCATAAAAGATTTACCACTCCAAATCTTGTCGAACTAACATATCTTCCGGGAAGTTATCAGTACACTTAGACGCAATACCTATCTATTGCATCATCTTCAGTATTTTCTGTAACCATCTAGCCCTACCAGTCAAATATTACATACTATATATCCTACTGTTAAACGCTACCTATCACCACTCAATCCATAGCCCAGCGTCACTTGTAATATTCGATTTACAAACTACCTACTAAATTATCAAGTTAGATCAAACCTACAATCAACTTATCCTATTATATTTTTGTATGCATAAAAATAAAACCATACATCCGAAAGCACATTATCTTCCAAACGAATTATACCTTACAAATATTATCTCAGCATTCATAAACCAACCGAGGCAGATCACATAGTAAACAATTTGATACTGTACGTTAAGTCAATATAAACAGATATTTCCAAATAATATACAAACTGCACTACCCAATCATATAACTTAACACTACCAAAATCCGTCCCTGTTATATCAATTATCAGAAACTGAATCATGCTGTATACATTATCATCTCCAGTACATACATGCCAGAGAAAACATAGCTGATATTAATTCTTAGCTAAACTTTTTTAAGACTTTCAAAACCTACAGGTCGTTCTCACGCATCAAAAAAAAAACCAATTATCATCTAGCCTTCTATACTTACTTATACTTCAACAGACATACTACTCAGTCAGGTAATACGCACAAGACACCATTGGAACATACTATTAAAACACATGTAAAAAACCAATGAAATATATCTCAAACCAATCTCCATGTAAAATTTGACCATTCATTTCCGAAGTCATATAATTATTATGAACGTAACTATTTTTGTACCTGTATTCCGTTCATGACTAGACAAACCTGCTATATATATATATATATATATATATATATATATATATATATATATATATTTATATATATATATATATATATATATCACTAGTTGTTTTAATAACGGTCATAATCATGTTCCATAATAATAAACATTCCGCGACTTAGATTCATTAGATTAACTAATTAAAATCCGATGTTGACAAAGCAATCGATAATATCGTAACGCATACATCACATATTCTTAAAGGTCCGGTCAGTCACTTATGTCAGTTAAGCTACACAAATGA
>PNEQ01060766.1:0-25208 GCA_003012365.1 Medauroidea extradentata | reverse complement strand
TTACACTGCATTGAGAGTACTTAACACGAACTGCAAAAGTCAAAGGCAGCTTCTTTATGATGTCACTATTCTGGGGTTGTTGGCGGCGGCACCACGCAGCTAAGATGGCCGGTGTGTGACGTCAGACCAGAAACTTACCCAGACACGTAGCAGAAGCACGGGCGACAAGGGCTGAGATATGCAGCCGTGGGCGGCGTCAAATTTTTTGTTTTGTAACTAACAAAATTTAATTTTTTAAAGTTTGGGAGAGATCACGTACCCTACTGCCCCCGCCTTACTGATCCAAGGCTACTCATGCAAATAGCGCAATTGTAACACATCATAGTCACATTAAGAAGAACCCGCATTCTATTTCCGGCTACGGACATTCTAATTTTGGTTTTCCATGACACGACTTTAGAGAAAGCCCACAGCTGTCCTGGGAGCAAGGTACTTGGGAGCCTAGACACCTGCATTTAGAATTATGTAAACATAAATTGGTCAAATAACTTGAAAATATTTGTAGTATTATAATATTGTCTAAATTTTGAAAATTTCTTGAACTACTATGTTGTAAACTAAAAAATTGACTACATATTTTAAAATATTTTATGATAATACATAAATGTGTATTGTCAGCGACCAACTTGCGGCTCGCAATGAGGCATCCTAGACAACCTTAGTTCCTCCTAACATGTATAAAATTAGAAAGGTTTTAAGTGTACATTTAGGGAGGGATTAAACTCAGTTAACATATGTTAAGCATTACTAAAATATAACAACCTTCACTTAAGATTATTTTAACTTTGACTTGCAGAATGTGAACGACATTTTTAGAAAACCTTATGGTTTAAAACTGTTCAAGCCAACATGTCTGAAAATAGTTTAAAATATCTGGCAATTCTTTTAGTTGAGAATGAATTTACCGACAATACTAATTATTAGGGACTTTTCCAGTATTGACATAAGATGTTTCAGGTAAGGTAAGATAAGTGAGATTTACGTCTCGTCGACAGCGAAGTCGTTGCAGATGGGTCACCACTTTGGTCGCTGAGTTCCCCCTGGAGGGGGAGACCATAAAAAAGGATTGACTGGCAAGTCGAATAATTAATAGAAAACAAATACTTAACCGGGACAGTTTATTAAGTGATGTACATACATGCAGAATAACACACATCCGCGACGATAGCCAGTTTATTGCCCACTGGAGTTGACGATCGTACTGCCTTGCCGTCCGTAATGGTCGGGCTCTCGTTGTACTCTCCCCAGGCTGCTGAAGGTTGGGGGTGAGTAGCCCCTGTGGCGTGTCTGGCGGCTGACACTAATCCTTTCCCCGCTGGCCTCAGCGCCCCGGGGGCCCGGTGAATGCACATGGTGATATACAGTGGCTACTTACTGCTGTGACGCGGCCAATTTACGAGAATCCACCCTGCGGGCGGTCGGGGAAGCGAACCTGGTGGCCCGACCATGTGACCCTATGTGCTATACCAGGAGGGCTGGTGGCTGATGTTACTCGTGAGGTGGTTGGGGATGGCATTACTGGCGATTGGATTGGAGCTGTTGCTGCGGGTGGGTAATGGGCAGCCGGAAGATGGTCCTCCATGGTGTATCCTAGCTTGAGACAGTCTATGGTGATGATGACATGCCTACCACATGTCTGGAGGGTCGCCATCTTCGTTGTGCAGCAGTGCACTGGGAACGGCCCCTCGTATGGTTGTTGTAAAGACCCACGGGACCCTTTCTGGCATACAAAGACTTCAGTGGCAGTCTGAAGATCTTTGAAAACAAATGGCCGTGGCTCACTATGGCGTGATCCGCTGACTGGCCTGAGGTCATGGAAATGCTAGCGAAGTTTCTTGGTAAGTCCAGGAGCGACTACATGTCAGGTGATTGGGTGAGTGCCGAGGAACTCCACTGGCAGGCGCAGTGGCTGGCCATACAGCAAATCTGCTGCGGAGGCTTGGAGGTCATCACGCCAAGCGGCTCTTACTCCCATTAGGACAGTTGGCAGGACGTCCACCCAACGCTCAGTGGCATGGTAGTGAAGAGCTGCTTTGATATGGCGGTGCATCCTTTCCACCATACCGTTAGAGGCTGGATGATAAGCCGAGGTTCAAAGGTTAGATGTCCGTGTTAGATTGGTAAGGTCCTTGAACAATGAAGACTCAAGCTGGTGGCCCTGGTCATTTGTGATCCGTATCGGTGTGCCGAAACGTGCGATCCATGAGGAATATAACATCCTCGCCGCTGTGTTTACCTCGATATTCTCCACTGTTACTGTCTCGGGCCAGCGAGTGAAATGGCCGATCATGGTGAGGCAGTAGCGAAAGCCTTGTGATGATGGTAAAGACCGAACCAGGTCAAGGTGCACATGGTCAAACTGAGATGTTAGTGGCAGGAATAAGCCGATCGGCGAGGATATGTCGGGAGATCTTGGATTTTTGACAATGAAGACAGGCTCGTGCCCAAAGCCGGCAGTCAGATTTGATCGATGGCCATACAAAACGTTGTGTAGCCAATTTCGCAGTTGCCTTGATATCTGGGGGAGGGGGGCTAGCTGGTGCACTGTTATTGTAAGCTGTGCAGTGAAATGGAGGTGTAAAGAACAGCCGTGGTGCTGGCGTAGACACATCGCAATACAGTTCAAGTGTTGACTCTGGCAATCGGACCTTAGTAATCTGTAGACTGGTGTAGGCTACTGCTGCAGGAACCTCAGTAACTCTTCATCTGTGACTTGGGATCCAGCCAGGGCCAGGTAGTCCAGTGTCGTGACAGCTTCTACCCGCGACAAAACATCTGCGACAGTGTTGTCTGAGCTTGAGAGGTTTCGCATGTCTGTGGTCAACTGACTTATGTAATCGAGGTGGCATGCACTGCAAGGTGAACACTTGTTGGGGTTTTGAGCAAAGGCATAGATGAGCAACTTGTGGTCAGTGAAAATAGCGAGGTCATGGACTTCCACCATATGGCGAAACTGTTGTATACCGAGGTAGACAGCTAGGAGTTCCCTGTCGTAAGCACCATAATTCCATTGAGCTGGGTTCAGTTTCTTCGAAAAGAATGCCAAAGGCTGCCAAGCTCATTGAACCTACTGTTGTAGTACTGCCCCGACTGCGAAGTTCGAGGCATCAGTCATGACAGCCAACTGGGCTTCTGGTACCGGATGGGCCAGCCGTGCAGCAGATGTGAGACTATTCTTACAGTCGTCGAATGCTTTGTCGCTCTCTGGGGTCCAAACTAGTGGGTTGCTGCCCTTTATGTCTCCTCTCAGGAGTTTGTGCAGGGGGGATTGGACTTCAACAGCCTTAGGAATGAATCTCCTGTAGAAATTTAGCATACCAGAGAACTGGCGTAACTGCTTCGCCGTACCCCCAGTAACAACATTTGGTTGGGCCAACATTAGCTCAACATGTGCTTAATATACATTGGGCTAACGTTGGCACGCAATGTTGGTTCAACATTGAAATATCATGTGAAACAATGTAGGCCCAACAGTGATTTTGGATGGATTCTAACTAATTTCCTACACTGGCCCAACATCACTGGATTATTGAAATTATGTGTGTAACATATGAAATGCCAACAATTTACCAACATTGGGTCAACATTTCACCATAACAATGCACACAAATTAAGCACAATATTGATAATTATTTTACTATCAGAGGTCTTGTGGGTTACACAAAATTATTAAAATCAATAAAAAAAATTTCGACCAGAAGCAAGGTACATTCGAACCAGTCAGACATTATGTTGGAGTCCTTGTTATTAGAAATACATTGTCTTACCAATTGCTCTATGCTGGCACATGTTAGTTAACGTCATATGAAAGACGTATTTAATAGTTGAACTTACAATAACAAAAAAGATGGATCTTTTGCTAATGATCTGTTTACATATTAATGCCAATGTTCAGCCAACCTACAAACCAAATATTTTCAGTGGTTGGCTTACTGTGGATTACGCAGTGTTAAACCAATGTAAAGGTGTATACCTATTGTCAACGATGTGTTTACCAACTGGTACCTAACAATTAACCAAGAAATTAAAATTTACAAAAATACTGTTTTAATATTGTCTTGCATTTCCTAATATAATGGAGTTGTTTTTAGAAGGAAACAAAATTTGTGTCTCTGGAGGAGTCTGTTTACAAACTTGTTGCCAACGTCGGCCAAATTCCAAACAAAAGACATTCCGTGATTGACATAATGTGGGTTATACAATGTAGGACCAAACAACTTTCACCTAACTGTTCAGTATGATTACCAACTTGTTACCAATGCTCAGCCAACCTAAATACAAAATATTTGTTATGGTTGGCGTAATATGGGTTATGCAACGTTGGAACAACATACTTGGAACAACCTATTATCCAACATTTGGGTTTCCAACATTGTTCCAATGTATAACCAAGAGAACAAAAATGTAATAATATTAATTTCTTAAAACTAAGCAACCTAATTATTTATAAACTTGAATGATTGGTTGCATTATAATGTAAAACATGATTTTGAACTCTCTCTGTAAAATGTTGGTTTAGCAATGCTGGCCCATTGTAAGTTGCTAACATTAAATCCACAAAAAATTTAATAATAATATTTTTGTCTTCCAAAATATTCAGACATTTTCTACTTTAATGTAACTATTTTCAGAATGTTGCTCATTTATTGCAATAAAAATACATTTTCGAACATATATTCTGGCACTGGCATACTAAGTTGCCATATGTTGGATTTATGTGTGTTTTCGAACACAACATAATACCAACAGATCCAACCAATTTTCAACATTGGCCCAACATCGGTTGCTACTGTGGACAGGGTTTGGTGAAGTTGTGTATGGCATCAACCTTATATTTCAGAGGCTTACTTCCATCTGATGAAATGCTATGCCCTAGAAATGTGTCACGGGGCATTTAGTCGGGTTGATGAGGATACCATGAGCTGCCAGGCGTGTGAAGAGTTCATTCAGGTGTTGTTCGTGCTGGGCCTCATCGCAGGATATTACCAGTATGTCGTCCAGGTAAGAAAGACAGAAGTCCAGCCCTCCGAGGACCTCATCCATGAACCTATGGAAGGTCTGAGCAGCATTACCTAAACCGAATGACATAAATGGAAATTCGTACAGGCCAAAAGGTGTGTCGTGATTTGCGGTTTTGCAGATGTCGGGAGGAGCAACTGGGATTTGGCTGTAGGCCAAGGTCGATGGTAGAGAAGATGGATTTGCCATGCAGAGAGTGGGTGAAGTCCTGAATGTGTGGAATTGGGTACCTGTCAGGTATAATACGAGCATTCAGCGTCCTGTTGTTTTCACAGAGACACCATTCCTCGTCTTTCTTCGGCACCATATGCAGGGGCGACAACCAGGGACTGTCAGATGATCAAGCTGTGCCCAGTTTGAGCATTGCCTCGAACTCCCTCTTGGTGAACTGGGGCTTAACAGTGCGGTCTACTGTGTACAAGCTGCCCTGTGGTGTTGATATGGTGGACAGTTTTGTGGGTTACAGGCTGCGGCATACCAGATGGTCAGGTGAGGTATGTGTATTTCGAGAGAACATTAGGATACTTTAATGGTTGGTTAAAAGTCCGGATGCTACTGATGTCACCTTTAGCGTTAGTGCCCTCTGTGGTGAGGAAAATAGTACTGTCCACTAGGCGCTCTCACATCAACCAAGAGGCCATAATGGTGAATGAAGTCTGCACCGAGAATTGGTTTATTGACATCGGCCACCACGAAATGCCAAGCCACATATCTCCTGAGTCCTAAATTAAGTGATAAAGTTACACAGCCATATGTTGAATTGGCGAACCATTAGCAGTGACCAGGGAAAAATTCGACCGTGGGTATCTGCCAGGCAACCTCAAGCGTGGAAAGACACAAACATCAGTTGTGAAACTCAGTGCCCGGGAGTAGGCCGCTACCGGGGTTACTGGCCAGAGCTTTGCTGACTCGGCAGGAGAGTCCGCGTCGACGGACGCGGTCGAACGTTTTTCGGAGATTTCTTACGTAGCCGTCGAGGTGTTAAGATGTAGCTGTCGGGAGCTCCGCGTTTCGCGAAGGGTGGGGCTCAGTCCACCCTTGGTCATAAATTTCATGTGTTAAAAAGATGCTAAACGGTTCCGAGAAGGTGACGGGCCTCGAAGGGACGGTATCCAGGAGGAGCAGCCACCCTGAACGACTTTAAGAGCCCTCGTTGGGACGATGAGGGTTCTGGCAAGGCTGTTGTTAACTCGTCAAACACATGATTATCCCTAGTTTTATAATTTTTAATCTAAATTTAAATTTATAAGTTGGTCCACTTGTGAATGTAAAGTAAATGTCCGAGTTAATTTTAAAGTCCGTGTCGATAGTTTACTTTCATAATGTTTAAGCCTCAGTCTAAGCACCTGATGTTTTTGGTGGTTAAAGAGAAACTGTGAATTAAATCCATAAATCTACTTGTGAGTACAAAGTGGTTTTCCAACTGTTAACTTTGTTAGTCGAAGCATAAACGCGTCATTTTAAGGAAGTATACTTTTTATTGTTAAACTTTCTGTTTATAAATTGCTTAGACCCACTATCGTTATTTTAAAATATATAATTTTATTACCTGTGATAGTTTCATGTACAAAATTTGCTAACTTATTAAATGTTTGCTCTATCAGTTTGGTAAATTCTGTGTCGAATACAGATATTTCTCAGCTTTAGAAACACAGTTCTTACTTTATTTGAATTTAATTATTTAGTTCAGTAACGAGAGGTGACGAGTCAAGTATAGGGCTTTTCTAACCAGATCATGAAGGTACCTATAACTGCTAAGCGGGTGAATATGTGCTTACCATCTGGATTTTAATTTTGTGGCAGAGGTACGTCCCACAATAACTAAATTATAGTTTGTTAGGTCAATGTTTTTATTTTTATGTTATACTGAGTGTACACGTGTCAGCTGCACTATGAGTGATTTGCCCCCGTTTTGTGTTTTGTGCCCTTATTGCATTAAGTTGAGTTTTTTTTTTTTCGAGTGAGTGAGAGATTTTGGTCAGCGCTTAACATCTAGGTCTTTAGCGCTGGTGAGGGGTGAGATGAGGTGAGAATGGAGCAGTGCCGGAATGAAGGGGTGGGGGAAACGGGAGATCCCCGAGAAAACCCGCCGACCAGCGGCATCGTCCGGCACGATTCCCACATGCGAAAATCCGGTGTTCGACCCCGCCGAGAATCGAACCCGGTTCGCCTTTGCAGGAGGCGGATGGTCTTACCATTCGGCCACCATGGCCCCTTGTTTTAAAGAAAGACATGTAATTAAGTTACGTTCGCCATATCTTCCAACGCCCACGTAACAAGGGTTAGAAAAGAAGGGTAAGAAAAGTGGGTTTAAGCCACTACAGCAGCCGCGAGCCGTCTCGGGTGTTACAATACACACACACAAACACATAAATGTATATGCACATATATATATATATATATATATATATATATATATATATATATATATATACATACATATATATGTATACACACACATATATATACTCATTTACGTGTATTTACGCAATCACAATCCAAAAGCAAAAAAGAACTTCTATATCCCGTCGCGTTCCATAAGTGTCTATGATTTCTGTGATACACATGCAGCGTATTTTCACACCCTAAGGGTTTAAATTTAAATTTCGAAAAACCGTTTAACAAAACTTCAGACTATTTAAAGGGTGCTCCACAGACGTAAAAAATACGATAGCCTGTTGTATTCAGGCTATATCGACAAGCTATACAATCATATGTCTCCGCTTTTATACTAATACGGATCTAAGTTTGAAAAAAAAAAAAATCTTGGTCACTTTTGGGTATTTACGCAATCATAACTGTGCAATGCAAAAATAAACTATTTTTCTCGACGAGTTTTATATCACGGATTGTAAAACTCATTTTACATCTTTTCATCCTCTCAAATAACGAATTTCGAATTTATTCCATTGTGCTTGCCTGTGGGAAACCCAATTAAAAAAGTTCACATTTCTTTGTCCAGTTTTGTTTTACCAAGGCTTGATGTACCATTCAATTAGTAAACATATTTTTTATTACTGCAGAGATGCTATAAATGTTTTCATGTATGTTTCATTTTATTAAATGTTAAAATCGACTGTGTTTGCATATGTTATTTTGTGTACAAAAAATTGCAGACTAAAATTAAAATGTAAATTAATAAACTAAGCATTTCTTCTCTAATGTTATGAATCATGAATCAGTTTTCACCATAAGCTTAAAATAAAATTTAACAATTAAGGCCATGATCTTTCATTTACTTCAAACAATTGCAAATAACTCTAATATTTTTCAACCAAATGCTTTGAAAAAAATTGAGACTGTTTATAGTCTTACGATACAAAACTTTTCCATAGAATTATTTTAATAATATATCGTTTGCTAGCAAACACATATATTTTGCTTCATTTTGGCTTATTTTAACTACAAAATATGTGATATTTCAGGGACAAAAATCTAAAAATTCGTTTTGAGTATTGCAACAGAAAAATTCAAACACAAACGATGATATATAAGTATCAAAACAGTAAGACTGAATATTTATATATGAATTAATTTGCGTTAAAAAAATATTTTCGAAACCACTGCAAAACTAAGAAACGAGACTTAAACGTGTCGGCCAGGGTATAAATATTTTGCGCATTCGAGTGCTGACACAATACGCGCGTCGTACCTTACCTTGCCGCTAGACTCAAGTCACTGTTCTGGCGTGTAATCATCTCGCTGATAACTGACCTACATGACAGTCGCTGGCGACCATGCAATTGTATGACGTTATATTTTAGATAAATGTGTGTTGTGCGTATACTTTTTTTAAATTTTCTAAACGAAGAGTAGCTTGCCTAAACAGGACCCAAAAACATCCAATAATATAATTTTCGGGGGCGACAAAATAAACATTAGGAATTATTGAAGGTTTCGAAACCGTTGTACACGTGTATAATGTTTTTGGATTGCTATTTCTAAGCCGTTATTCCTCACATCTTTATCGAAATTTATTTCCCTTTTTCTCCTTTTCTGAATCGTTTATAAATTGTCACCTTAATTGATAAAACTCGCAACTACATTTCATACAGATTCAGAGAGAAGGAGAGATGTGAATCAAACGATATGAAAGGCCTCTCCCCCGAAATAAGAGAGAAATATGTGAATATTTAAGAATTGTTTGTATAACTTTATAATATGTACTATTTTAGGCAGTATCCTTTACATAACGTCACGGAGTGTCTAAAATGAAAAAATAAAATGCATCTGACTACTCATAAACTATACAGGTGGGTGTGGCAAATTGTGTAGCATCATGGAACTATATGCTAATACATTGTTACAAACTTTTATCTTGAGCATTGCCAGGTTTGTTTGGGATGGAAGAAATATTAAATAAAACCAAAATATCGAATTCTGTACTTTAATTTCCAACTCTTTATAAATTATCTACAGTTCCAGAAAACATATAAATTACATTCAACAAATAACAAATAATTATACTGTTCATGATATTTTCAATACGAAACGACTTGATTAACATCCGTTTTTGTTGTAAGTCAGTCTCCAATTTATGCCCAGTCCAAACAAGCATATAAGGGTTGGCAAGGAGTAGAAAAGAAAAAAGACCACCCTCTCATACTTTCGAAAATTTTTAATATGGTAATTTTCAAGATTTTCATTTTGATTTCAATCAGTGGCCTGTATCTCAGCATAACGTTTCATGATAATGAATCCCGAGATGTATCAGAATTTTTTACTCTGCAATATCAAGTCATACAGTAGTAACATTATAAATTTTGCGTTGCAGATTGGAACACTGTAAGTACTATTACAGAACGATGTAACGACCCACTCCATCTCACACCGGTTCTAATAATAGCCATTAATTAGAGACATAATTAGCTATAACAGGTATTCTATAATGATACACGTGCGATTTGGAGGTGGAACGACTTCCGACTTTAACACTGATGTCCCGAGGGGCTTGGCATGTCTAAATAAATAAGTAGCCACAATGTAGAATTAAAAATCATAAAATTACATCAGCGATTTCAAGTAAGCTGATAGCACTGCATTAGTTGGGTGTATCTGTATCCTCGCCGTTATGAGGCTAAGAACCGTAGATCTAACACTATATATCGTATAGTTGGTTGGTTTTATTTATTTTTTTTAACAAATCAATGGAATTTTAACTTCCTTTGGATGTTATTCAATTCCCATCACGTAATAGGTATAACTAGTTATCGTTTTGTGTAATTTTGGAAAATGTGTAGGTTCACCGAAATTGCCTTCATGTTCTAGGAAAGCACGGCTTGAATCAGTGTATCATAATATGTTTGAAGGAGAATCAACCAGTGTAGAAGTGTTGCGGTCCTCTTCCACCTCCTGTCGGAGCAGCTCTGACATTACAATAGTGGATGTGAGATCATGGCTGGTTGCCCTCGTCGAGTCGTTATTGTTCGGAGACGTCTCGTGGTCTTCCGATATAAGAGCGTAATCTCCGCCCTTTGAACGTCTTGTGAATAAGCTTGTATTGAAGTAACTGCTCTTTGAACAGGAGCGTATCACGCTGACAACCAGTACTACTATCGCCATAACAACAATAGCACCGAGGATGTATTTCAGTTCTTTATATCGATATTCGGCTGTAACAAAAATTGTTGGCAGTATTGTATTAAATTAGAAACTGAAACAACTACTGGAATTCTTATTATGACTACACACCTATCTTCATGCAGTACAATTACATCGCGTTTACTTAAAATTATATTTATAATTTTTCCTGGAGCACTTTTCTATTTAGCCACTGTGCGACAACATTCTCATGCCTCTTATAGTACTAGGACTTTTAAGTTTGCTGTCTCATCTATCGCATGCATGCAATGCAGAGATTTGCAGTACATTATTTTAAAATAAATTTTACTAATCCTTGTGACTCTCAAAGGACTACATAAGTCGCAGGCATGTTATTAGAGCCGAGTTCATATTTGGTACCATAGACTACTGTCATAAGTAAATCAATAACAACTTTAGTTATCATTTTTTTAATGTGATTGCACTGTTGATCAAATACTTATCTTGCAAACTATTGGTATTGTAAAAAAAAAAACAAGCTTCATTTTTATTGTCTGACGTAATTGCAAATTTGGAGTGTACCTCAAAGAATGTAAAAAGTGCTTGCTAAACTTTATCTTTTGTGTTAACAGGTGACGCTAAATTGAATAATATTGTTTTAAATAATAAAATAAAACATATTATTTTCTTTTTTAAACATAGCCTCACTTAAAATAGTTTAAAGATAAAGAGTAAAACAAAACACTTAAAAGTGTAGCCTACTGCGAAGTAAGGACAGGAAACACGTGGATTACAGTTTGTCTTTGTGGTTAGGACATGAGTATAATAGTAACGGGCAATGAAGAAGTTATTTAAATAGAACCCAGCACATATTAGTAAAATGTCTCTGAATACTTGTTTGTACTTAGTTTTCCTCATACACATTGACAAAAATAGATACAAAACTAATATTAGTCTGTGAATTAGATGAAATAACAGTGTCGAACAGACCAAGATTTTTTAAACGACAGGTTCAGTTTTCTACAGGCAATAAATGTTAATCTTACTATAGCACTGAAAGACGGACATGGGAAGATTTTTTTTCAAATAATAAAGTGAGTAAAGACGCTAGTGGTCTTGTCAAATAATGTATTTGTCTTTTTCCATGACAGCAGTCATTAGAGTAGGCATTGTAACCCTCATAAAAAGTACCTCTGTACAGGTCTTACTCTACAAAATATTCATGAACTATATTGTGAATGGTGTAGAGACTTACAATTTACGAACCAGTAATAGAATGGCCCACTAGTAACAAGGTTTATTACTTGCAAGTTTTAGTGACGTACAAACTTTGCGTTCACAATCTATTAACAGCTACAGCCACAATGTTCATAATAGGTGAAAATTATGCTTTCAGAGGTTCACTGGAAGTTGTACCACGTTTTAAAAACGTTCTGTGAATATTTAAAATATGTAAACACGTAATAGCATGCAGTGACTCTTGAAGCGAACAAAATCGCAACAAAAATCTTCTAAAATACCGGACTTAAACGATGGTAAAACAAACAATGGAAGTAATCGACATTAAGTTTCTCAAGCCAGGCCATACATACATGGAGTGTGATAGGGATTTTGGCGTGATAGAGAAACGAAAGAAATTCTTTAATAGTGTTTTGGAACCTACTGATTGTAAAACAATCGAAAAAATTTACAGATGTACCAATGACAAAAGAAGCTTTATTTCCATAGATACTTTGAATAAATTCGCAAAAGTTTTTGCACCCAATGATGACGACGGTGAAATATGAGCATTGCGTACCATTGGATGGATTCGTGTATAGAAATAAAACAATTTGTTATGTTTTTTTAAAGTAAAATCTGCAAAGATATTCAATTTCGAAAAGTGACCTATGCAAAGTTATGCAGTAGAAGACCACGTGTGATTAGCCAACTTATGAACAACTCTACCCACTTGGAGTGCAAACAAAAGATGCGAAATCCAACAATCTTCAGGATCTGAAGTCTCTAATTCTTCCAGTCCACCAAGCATTTTTTGACAGTTTAAATCTGGAACTCGTTCCTTATAAATCCGCACAGTAAATAAATACAGTAAAATATAGTGAAGACGAAGACAGTGTATTGTCGAGTGATATAAGTGAAGTGAAGAGAAATTGGTTAGCACTTGACACCTAGGTCGCGCTAGTGAGGGTTGACATGACGTGAGTATGGAGCAGCGCCGGAATGAAAGGCGGGGGAAACTGGAGTTCCTTGAGAAAACCAACCGACTAGCGACATCGTCCGGCACGATTCCCACATGCAAAAATCCGGGGAACCATCCCGCAGGGATTCGAACCCGGATCGCCTTTGTGAGAGGTCTGATCCCGTTCACCACCGCAGTAACAGGCAGTGATTTTTTTTAGCTCTTGAGATTAAAATTTTTCTGCTTACCGTAAATCACCCATATAAGAAATAATATTCTACGTATGTTGTACCTGGTGTTTCAATGTAGTCATCTGGCGGAACATCGACACAGTGGCACAAGCCCAAGTAGCAGACTACTCGTTTAGAACATTTTGAGTATATATCTCTTACTTCGTCCACGGACACGCATGTTTGATTGATGCACATCTGCAACAGTTAGAAGTCCATCTATTAGTCCTGTCTGTGTCAATAAGGGAGTACATACACGAACAAACCATTTTATTTTCTACAGTAAATTAAAACTGGAATGCGTTGATCACGGACACCACTAATTACGGGATATGACCAAGTTATGTACACTGTAAAAAAAGTTGAGGTAAATTTACTCTACATGTAATGGAAGCTAATTACCTCTACAAGTGAGGGAAAATTACTCAACACGTGTCAAGGAAAGTTACTCTGCTGGTAATGTAATATTTCATTACATATTGGCGCAGTCCTCTAGGACAATTTGACATAACGCGCGAGCGAAACTTCCGAGTGGTTTGTGTGGCGAATACACTATCTTGCGGAAATTTCCACACATATTCGGAAATAAGATTTTCCTCTCAAAGTTTGGGAATATTACCATACACATGATGAGTAACATTACTAACATTTTTTACAGTGTATGTATTCATTTGTTAAGTCATTTTCTTCAGGAAAATGTGAATACTCCCAATTAGGAGTCATGGATTGGTCTACCTCACTCGCCAACTGAACTACGTGACTGAACAGTTTTTATAAATAATAAAATTAGACAAAATATTCCTTCAGTTTGTGATTTTCATAGTTCTTTATGGAGTAAATGTATGAAGATGTTATGGAAAAAAATTGAACCTACTAGCACAAATAATTAGCATTTCCTCAATGTAGGTACCAAATTACCCTAAATGGTCCAATCTGTCAAATAATTCAGAAAATAACAAAGCGTTTTATTTATTCCCTTACATCTTATTGTCTACAAATAAATTTGGATCCAATCGGTCCAAAAGTTCTTATAATGTGGTAAAACGTATGAATGTACGACGTGAAGATTTCAAGCTCAGGGGACGTAAGAAAACAGTAAGTCGCGTTACCTTACTTAGTACCAACTGTTCGCTGAGTTTGAGGAAATAAATTATACTTATTCCGCATATATATCGTTTAGTGAAAACATTTCTAAGGGCTACCATTCTCAAGATTCGATCACGATATGAGCAAAATACAAGTCACTGTACAAGGAACTACACGTTATCGAGTTTGACGAAATTCGTAAGTATGGTTCTCTTTGATAACAAACTTGATCAAAGATGCTTAAATGGCCACAATTTAGATCATATTAAAACCGCAATACTACAATGCAAGTAAGTCAAGTAACTTTACTAGGCTCTACGCATGGGCCGAGTTCTAAAAATTCTAAAAAATTATACTTCCGATGCTTTGTGTGGTTAAAAATTAATCAAAACACCACGTTATAAAAATAAACACTGCATGAAAATAATAAACTAAAGGCGTGCCAACTTACTATGCAATAAATATGATTCTAGTTTTATTGAATACTGAGAAATTACTGGCGGATATCTCACGTTATTAAAATTTAAATAGCCACCATTTCGAAGATATAAACATGGAATGAACAAAATTTGGTGAAGTCACCTTACTATATGTGAACCGTGCTAGAACAAATTCTGATAAATGGTTATGAATTATCTTGTGCTTTCAAAAATTGTTCAAATAGCCGTACATTTTAAGACATCAGCATGGCATGAACAAAATACATAAAAAATTCAAGTCACCTTCTAAAATAGTATATATTTAGCAAAATTAAGCATTCTGAAAAATAGTTCTTAATATTTCCCGTGTATTTAAAACATGTCTAAACAACAGCTTTTGTGAAAATATGAATAGGGTATGAACTAAACGCGTGACAGTAAACTACAGTACTAATAAGTGTATATGGACCGAGTTGGACTGAATTCTAAAATATGGTTCCTCGGATCTCTCGTGTGATCAAAAAAATTTTAATTGCTCGCGATCGTAAAAATGTGTCAATACGGCATTAACAAACTACTACTTACTATTATGGGTACGAAGTTTGATTAAAATCCCAAATATGATACTTGAAGCCTCTCGTTGTATTAGCAAAAAAAAAAATGTTCAAATGAACGCCGCTTTAAAAATATAAACACCACATGAACGAATCACATAAAATTATGTCTTTACTAAATATGATGTAAATAAGCATACCGAGATTGATCGAATAAATTCCGAAAAATTATCTCGTGTATTCAAAAATGTGCAAATTGCTGCCATTGTGAAAATATTACCATGACTTGAGCAAAAAAAATGGAAGTCAAATACTAAGGACTACATAATGTTTACCGAGTTTAAAGGAATTGTGAGAAATATACCCCAAGATATTCCGTATGATAAGAAAATATTTAAATTGTCGCCATTTCGAAAATTTGGATACGGTATGAACGAAAGACATAAAAGCTAAGCCAACCATAAGTGTACTAAATGCGGTCAACGGGTTCAAAATATTTTTGACGCATGCACACGCTCACACATATACAGGTCGATGATCTCATATGCCTAATTATTCCTTCAGAAATAAAATATATAATACAAATATAAATATATGAAAAATTAATATAACAGAATAAAAACATAAATTTAAAATACAAGATATAAAACTGAAGCTTTGAGAGAAGTTTTAAATTATCTACCAAAAGCAAATGACAAATTATTAAAAAAATTCATCAACTTGCTCAGATATAAATAAATAAATAATATACATATATATGTGCGTGTGTGTGTGTCTGAATGTCAATATATTTTTTAAATGAAAATCTTTCGAACCCAATACTTAGTTAATACAATATTTATGGTATGTTAAAACACAGGAATTTATAGACTATTTTACTAAAAATAATTTAGTTAGTTTTAACTTATGAGGTAATTTGTGGAAAAATTAATTTTATATAAGTTACGTACAAGACTACTCATGAATGAAACCATAATTTTTTTGAAGATCACTAAAGTAATCTCATTACTGTCACTATCAAAACTTGGCTACATGGAGGCCT
Source organism: Medauroidea extradentata (assembly GCA_003012365.1). Taxonomy (NCBI): domain Eukaryota; kingdom Metazoa; phylum Arthropoda; class Insecta; order Phasmatodea; family Phasmatidae; genus Medauroidea; species Medauroidea extradentata. Next base: position 9,138 of record PNEQ01060766.1, on the reverse strand, counting down.
TTAAATAAACACGCATATTACAGCGAAAAAAAGGAAAAAAGAAACGAGCTAATTGCTTTCGTGCAACCAAACGTAACCGGGTTAACCTGGTTATGTAACCGAAATTACCTGGCTACATTTAGCAGGTTACTATTTGTAAACCTAATGTAAGTTAGTACCACTCCGCTAAACGTAAAACCTACGGAAGAAATAATAATTTCTCGACACAGTTAGTTTAATTCTGCTTTAAATACGCAAAGTAGTACATTGTTATCTGCATCTGCGCTACTGAACACAAGTGAAGCATAAAACAACTGATTTGGAGGTATTATTTGTCGTGGTTATTTTCAACGAATTTTTTTGCAGTTGGGACTTGTCCAAGCACTTGCCCCACCTACTTACACTAAAAAAAATGAAGTCGACTTAGCGCGGAAATGACGCCTCTGAAGAGTACTGCCGACAATACGAGGCAAGGTTGTTAAAAACTGCGGACCGGGAGGTACTGTGACCGAATCCAGGGTAAGTCACGTGTGCAAACTTTAAATTATTTCGCAAGCAAGTTAATAGCACGTCCCCTGATACGCGCTCCAGTATGAACATTGTAAATAACTAAGTTACTTTAAATCGCACTATAACTTTGGACATTGGTAGCTGCTTCGAGTATTGCATATGAACAAATCACAGCTTAACTAGAAGCTTGAAATTTTGCATAAAAGTTCCTCACATAACGTAGGGAAGCACAAAGAAAGAAATTTTGAAAATATATCCCCTAAGTAAGTTAAATGAGGGTTTCAATAATTGCTCGGAAGTTCACTTTTGAAATAAAATACACGAAAGCTGGTTTTAGAGCTTATGTTTATAAATAAGTAGGCTGTGCTAGCGGTTTTTGAAATTCATCTCCTAAGGGAAGATAATTTGTAAGGAAAGAACAACATATTTGAATACGTTAGGAATGTTTAATTTGGTATTTAGGCTTGTGAAGAACTTCGAATTAAAGTACAAAAAAAGTTTTGACTGTTTTAAGGGTTGATTTATTAAAAGTATGAACTTTAAAATAAAAGTACGAGACACGCACAGAAACTGACGGGTAAGAAAGATATTCAGAGACTATTTGTTTAAACACATCTACTTCATAAAACTCTTAACATTCAATTTAAAGATGGCACAGACAGAGAATTTAAGTCTAAAACTTTGACATAAGGGAAAATACAGATGGTTACAGTGATGTTGTAGATGGGAGATCCCGTACGGCTCATGGCTAGTACTAAAATAAAATATAACCAGACTATATACTTACACCTACCGACATTGTTTCTCATTCAATGAATACCTCTTCTGTTCTGTAAACCTTTTCTTCCAGGAAAACTACTACATACAAATTCTTCAACAGAAAAAATTAAGCAATGAATTTGGTTCTTTCAATGCTAATAAATAAAACTATGATTTATTCCAACTATTGGAGATATAATAGAACTGAAGCCCAATTTAAACGTAAGAAACCATCTGGAAAATTTGTCCTCCCAAATTGTTTCGTATACCTGGCGAAAGTTATACATTAAATTTATCTAAAACGAGTTCTTTGTATGTATATCGTACTTACAGCTCGTTTTCTCAAAATCGTGTACTCGTGGAAGCACAAGCAAGACATCATAATTCACAACTGCCTGGTTATTACCTACAGTTATTTAATTCTTTCTAGTGAAAAACCTGACAAACAAGCATGGTGAAAAAGATTTCATGCAGTGGAATTAAAGACGATGACTCAACAAGGGTAAGAACCTTATAGACACATACACTGCAGGATGTTCGACAGATCTCCAACAACAGGTCCCTTTAGTTGAAAACTCACATGATCTGCTGTGAATCAACGCAAAACACAAGTAGACAGTTAATCGCCATCATAGATTGTAGTAGGGAATAACAAACCAAAAACATTATTGAAGTGTTACAGTGGCTAACCTGCATGTCTCCACACTTGGCGCCATTTGGGACCAGTCCTGGGTCAATTTCTCCCTCTCCCACGTCAAACAAGACGGACTCGCACATAGTGTAGTTCTTGTAGTACAGATAATGGGCTCTCCTAACTGCATCGTTGCTTACTGCAGACTGCAGGCTGCCTTCATCATGCAAGCAGTGCAGCAATCCACAGGCGATGTCACTGCACAGTGTGCACATACATGCGGGTTATCACAATAGGATTCAACACGTATTAAACAAATACATAAAACATACATGTTGTAAATTATTCTGGTAACCTACTGTTTGGACTACTTTTGGCATTTTAAAATCAACAAACAGCACTATTACTACTTGTTATTCGAGCGAGCATGATATAATAAGCTGAATAACAGTGTCTTCTTGATTTTCAATTTAATATTATCATAAGAGCAAAATTTAGTCACAATTTATGTCTAAAGTAAAGAAAAAAGATTCTGTAACAAATATAAAAATAAAAATATTACTAATAATATCGCTGTATACCGCGTCATTAAAGCTGTGAGTAGGAAGAACGTAACTATATTCAAGTACTGACAGAAAGAAATTTAATAAATCCATATTAATATAATATTTTATTGAACGGCAAAAAAATAATTTTAAGTGGCAAAAGTTATCCCCATGATGTCACAAAGTAACTTTGGTTTACAGTAGCTAATATACAGGTTGTTTGGTAATTATTGTGCAAACATAAAGGGTGTGCAAGTAAGGTGAAACAAGCAAATAATGCTAGTAAACATAGTTCTGGAAACCAATGGTTTTCCCATTATTACATGTTACGACAGGAACGCTACAATACCAGTGTTTTCGAGTGTAAAAACGCCAAAATGCTGCAAACGTGAACAAAAAAAAAATTACAGCACGTGTTCGAAATGGGGGCCGTTCGCATCGACGCCCGTACATGTTCGAAATTTCCAGATGTGTTCCGAATGTAGTGGGAACCATCCACAATGCGTTCCTGTAGTTCGTGGACACTATCTACAGGGCTGGCATACACCGAAGCCGCGACGTTTGGTAGAGCCCGGGTCACCGCAATCTAAAGACGAGGTAGTGCGCACCTCAGTGGGTAAGGACCGAAACGTGAGGCTCTGAAGCGAGAACGCACCAAAGCATATCATTTCTCGTGGGAGTGACGAAATAAATGTCAGTTGTTCCCGAAATATCGAAAGAAAATAACTGCCGGTGTTTTCCGTCAGTAGTAATAGAATCCCGCAACATTAGAGAAAGATAGTATAATACTATAGCTATTATTTTTTTCCGTGGTTTCATACATAATATAATAATATACGTTATGAACAAGTTATCTATGCTAGAAAGTTTGCTTTAAGCTATCGAAATATGCTGAAAAAAATTTCGTTTAGTTAAAATAAAGTGTGTTATATAAAGAACATGAAATGTTACGCAGAATCAATAGGTGTATGAAAATATAATATCTCAAGTGGAAAGAAATCAATAATTGCACTATTCCAAAAAAATCATTAACTTTAGGAAAATCAATAATTGCAAAATCAATAAAAAAATCTAATAATAATTAATAAATTCAATATCCTACATCAATACTTCTAATATATATTTAATGTAGTAATAAATTGGTTAAAATTTGCATGTGAATAAATAAAAATTAAAATTTTATATTACAATCTAATAAAATAATTCCGTTATCCATATTTATATATGAATAAATCTGTAATTGGTACATCCGTTAATATTTATTTTATAAATAAGAAAATATCGCTAATTTCCAGCATCCATAACAAAAATTAATTCACAAGTTCGATTAGATAACGTATTGGATTTAAGATTCCACTATACTCGTGAGGTACAAATTATTGGTTTTTAAGCCGTTATGTTAATATTACGGTACAAATAAAAAATGTGTTTAGGTATAACTATTTAAATGTATACGTACGTTACAATTTTTGCGCTACATTTGCTTTACACGTTAAATGCAATGTTTAAACAGTGTGAGAAACAGTCGTGTACTAATTTTTTCTCTTACTGTTTACGAGTTGTATTTTACAAGTAATGCAAATTTAGCGCAATAATGTTAAAAAACATATACATGAAATTGGTTCTACCTGAACACATTTTTAATTTATGCTGTGAAATTAATATTACGACTTGAAACCTAGAACTCGTGCATAAAGTGTATAGTGGAATCTTAATTAACCCAACATTTAAACTCTTGTTTCACCAAATGCCTCGTAAGCCGGATCGGTTAAAGGCGTCAGTCTGTTTTAGTGATCCAAGGTTCGGTGGTTCAGGGATCCACCCCACCAAAGAATTTTTTAACTTATACACTTTAAAATTTAAAATATAAGGGCGATATCTGCGCCATGGGCGTACCTAGGAATTGTTTTCGAAGGGGGTTCTGAACTTTCATCGTGCACAAATGTTTCAATGTCGTCTGTGTTTGACGTATCTCAATGTAATGTTAACACATTTGATTAACATTTTGGTTGTTTTTGTAGTGTATTCAACTTTTTATAACGTAAAATATAATACCTAGATAAGGAAACTGACATTTCGGAGGGGGTTTGAACCCCTAAAACCACCCCTTGGGTACGCCCATGATCTCCGCCTAGACCGCATGGTACGTGACACATTCAGCGCGACACTAGTACCACATAGTAGGCGACACAAGACTCGAGTAATCGAATGTTTATCGACCAAGTCGATTAGCTGGCGGCCAACTCGAGAACTAATACGGCGGCAACAGCAGCGCCCCTAGCAAGTAACATGGGAACTACAAGATGGCGACGACAGCAGCGCCTGTATTAAACCAACTCGAGAGCCAAGTAGCAGAGCCCCTGGTCCAAGGTCGAGCCGAAGATTTTGCGATGGTGCCCGAGCGCACCCGAAGTATATGACGGCTCCCATCAACAAATTATAGACGAAATGTAGTAGGTTAATAAGATGGTCGACAGTTTGGATGATATGCCTCTTGGTGACAGGATGCGTATGTGGTTCATGCATGATGGTGCTCCGGCACATTTCCGTGTGGTTGTTCGGGAACATGTCACACGTACAACAACAGGTGTGTCAGTCGTGACTTGCCAATACCATGGCCTCCCAGGTCCCCCGCCTTAAAACCGTTGGATTTTTTTGTGTGGTCTATCTGCATGTCGCATGTTGGGTTTAAGTAATCCTGTCTCGCGCAGGCGCTGATGTGCCCTTGTGAACACTCTGCTGTCAGGCTGTCTTCTCTGCGGGTACGTCTGTTGATACATTCGAGCTGCCTCCCGTGCATTGCTATTAGCTCGCCGAGTAATGAAGTGGGTGTCAGACATCTCTTCGTTAGAAAACGAGTGTGGAGCCATTGCGACTTTGTCGAACACTACGCAGCCACACTGAATTTGGTGTTGACTGTGGGAACTGGTGCCTGGTGCAGACGGTGGTAACATTGTTGCAACATTGCCATGTGTGCACGTGTCCGTACATAGTGAGTGAGAGAGATTTTGGTCAGCGCTTGACATAGAGGTATTTAGCGCTGGTAGGGGATGACATGAGGTGAGTATGGAGCAGCGCCGGAATGAAACTGAAGATCCCCGAGAAAACCCGCCGACCAGCGGTATCGTCCGGCACGATTCCCACATGCGAAAATCCTGGGACCGACCCCGCCGGTAGTCGAACCCGGATCGCCTTGGTGGGAAGCGAGAGCCCTGACCCCTCGGCCACAGCGAGCCTGCATGCATAGTAACCGTCTTTTTCCGGACCTATATTTATTAGCATTATTTTCTTGTTTCATCGTCATCGACACATCCCTTTCGTTTGTACCTATAATTAGCAAATACTCTGTATACGTACGTAAGTAAGTGGGTGAGTGAGTGAGCGAGAGATGTTTGGTCAGCGCTTAACAGCGAGGTCTTTAGCGCTGGCGGAGATGACATGAGGTGAGTATGGAGAAGTGCCGGAATGAATAGGCGGGGGAAACGGGAGACCCCCGAGAAAACCCGCCGACAAGCGGCATCTTCCGGCACGATTCCCACATGCGACCCCGCCGGGAATCGAACCCTGATCGAGGTCTGACCTCTCGGCCACCGCACCTCCTCTGTATACGTAAGATTAAATTACATTTTCTTACAATCACATGCTATTCTTTTTAAGTACTCTGGCATAGTGAGCCGTAGTTTGAAAACAAGTGTTGCACTTGGTAAAATACCAGTCAGTCTGCTTAATCGTTATAGTATTCTCAAAATCGAACGAAAATTTCTGGAAAATTACAAACACATTTTTTTTTTTTGTATTTACTACGTTATTAAAAGGTTATTGTCTCTTTCGTTTGGCCAGTCCTGGTCTGTTGGTTCACGTCCACCTACTATATTAACTTAAATATATGAGAATGTTCCGATGGAATCTACAGGTTCGATTCCCCACTCCGCCCATTCTTGTTCCTGTTTCCCACGGTTTCCCGAAATCACTCCAGGCGAATGATGGGTCGAATCCATTGGTATTGGTCATGGCCAATTCCTTTCCCAGTTCTCTGACATTGTTCAGTTCTTTGTGTTACTGTATCTAATGATCTTAGCTGTTGATGACATGTTAGGCCTTCATTCTCTCCCATTCCTTAGTCAAAGCAGTTGGTACGGCAGCCAGCCATTCAGACGTGTACGCCGTATTGCCTATGTAGTAAGGTTTGTCTTATTGCAGCCCACTCTTCTACGAATTTTACACGAAAACGGTTGGTCCTACGCATTTACAACAAGGCAACCTGTTTTACTTCTGACGTGTTTCTCTAGTAGAAAACCGCATTAAAGGTTCGTAATACCTGATGGTAGAAAAGTGGCATGCAATAACAGGGGTAGCCACCCTAGTATTTTGTATTAGAGTCGAAGGTATTGATGTGATTCTAATGTGTATTTCAAGGTCCCGGTGGTATAAAACAATGCTCAACGTATCATTAAATGCTTCTTCATTTCCATTATTTTACAAAAAAAAAATACACTTAAAATTTTCCATGATTTAGGGCTCGTACCACCCTTAATATTGGATTTAGGTACAAAGTGCCCCGCATATTTTCTACATGATTTTTCATAATAAATCACCTCCCGAAATTTGTAGGTCGAATTCAGCTGCACCCTGTATACACACACACACCTACACACACACACACACATATATATGTATATATATATGTATATATATATATATATATATATATATATATACTCTTCCACTCGTCAGGGCTACCATAAATACGAAAAATAAGTTTTTGTAGTGTCCTAAAGCCACCCCATTTATCCAAAGTTACCCCCGTTTACGGTATGTCAAATAAAAAAAATATATTGATATCAAATATTTGGTAACTAATATAGAACTTAACAGTATTTTTCCCGCCATAGTAACAAACCTTTGGTTGCATTTCTTAAAAGTGTCACCATCGGGTCCACAGTGTCCATAACGAGTTCCTTTGATGTTATTGTTGTAGCAGGCTTCAGGGGCGCTTGAGCCAGACGGCCCCCACAGCAACCGGCACTGGCTGTCGTGAGAGAGACACTGGCCGTTGTAACACAATGCCTGCACACACAGTATACATAGATGTGTTAGCGTGGGGAAGAATACGTTGGGCATTCTGCGCTGCCGTTTCTTAAGACACAATGTGACAATGCAGTCTATGGATATTAAAGTATCGTATAACTTATCTCCCAGTAAATATAGGCAATTCGGTGTACGTCACACCTGCTCATTTTTCTATCCTCTAGGCAATAGTTATGGTGATAACCTGCTCTGGGATATTATATATTTCATAACATTTAGGTGGCATCATATTCCTACAAACCTAAAGAAGGGGCTGCGGAAATCATTACATACAGTGTTTACAACAGTAAAAATATTCAGGCACTTATAATTTAAAGGTTCTAAAGTACATGTGAATAGCATAAAATTCTTATTAATATGTAAAACTAAACAACGTATTTCTTAGAAAATTAACAAAGGAGATAAAATTGTACAAAATTGTAAATTTATTCCTACATTTTATTGCTGAGAAAAATGTAAAATAACTACCAATGTTATAAATATTTACAAATAAATACTAATTTTACCACAAATTTTCCTGTTGTTAACTCTGAACTTATAAATAAATTTATATTTATAATTTTATCTACATATTTAATGAATTTTAAAAATTTTACGTACGTAAACACGAAGTTCAGAAATACACACGTAATGAAACAGAAATTAGTATATATGTAACCTGAACAATATGATCTGGTTCTTTCTAGCCTAATATTTAGGAACAGGCCCTCTCAGATCTAACTCCGACCAGCCAACAAACTATAACCGAGCGAGGTGGAGCAGTGGTGAAACACTCGCCCGCATTCAGTAGGTCCCAGAGTACATTCCTAGCTCCGGCCATTCATATCATTCCAAACGAATGATCGGATTGTTTTACAATGCAGTCCCTGGTCAACTACCTTCCCCTTCCTCTCGTTACCGGTTAGATGAACCAAATGTGGTTAAGTCTAGACGAATTAATTTAACAATGATCATAAATAAAATCAACTTCTGAGACATCGTTCTTCAGATCATCATTTTTAAAATAGCCATTTGCGCACTTTTATGCATTCGCGATGTTAACTGTGACGTTTAAGTTACGATGGCATCAAATATCACTTAGAGGTCCCCCGACGGTGTTTACGAGAGTTTTTGCCTACAGTTTAAGGGTGTTCACGAGGGTAGGAATAGTAATTTTATATTTGTATGGAATAGTGTGTGAGTTTTGTAGACTTTGAGATTTTTAAATGTTTGTTACTAGATTCAGTTTCTTGGACGTACTCAATTGCAAAATTGAATGACTGTCAAAGAAAACTAAACAAATAAAAGAAAACCATAAAATAAGCAGAGTATGCTTAGTCAGCAAGATACATACACAACATGAAATTCCCAGATGGAATCGGGTCAAATAAAAACAAGGAACAAACAGATAATAAATGAAATTAATAACAAATAAAATAAAAAACCACATAACATGCGACACAACGATGAGACGAAACAACAAACACAGTAGATATCAGACACGAACAGAAAAATAACAAAAGAACACAACAAGTAGACGAGACAAAACGCAACAGATATCAGACATATACAGACAAGACAAACGACACAATGAAGAGACGAAACAAAACACAGTAGTTTTCCAGACAGACAGTGTTACGACGTTTC
>PNEQ01060764.1:0-13287 GCA_003012365.1 Medauroidea extradentata | reverse complement strand
GGGGAGAGAGAGACAGGGGAGAGAGAGAAACGGAGATAGAGACGGGGAGGGACAGTCGGATATACAGGTCAAGACAAAGTGAGAGACAGAGTGAGTAAGTGAGCGAGTGAAAAATTTTGATCAGCGCTCAACGTCGAGTTCTTTAGCGCTGAGGAAGGATGACATGAGGTGAATATGGAGAAGCGCCAGAATGAAAGTGTGGGGGAAACGAGAAATCCCTGAGAAAACCCGCCGAACAGCGATATCGTCCGGCACGATTTCCGAAAGCGAAAATCCGGGAATCGATCCCGGATCGCCTTGGTGTAAGGCGAATAGTCTTACAATTCGGCTCCGTGAGCCCGGAGAGAGAGAGTGGACGAGGAAGGGAGAGGAAGAGAGAGACAGATGGGGAGGGTAAAAGAGAGTGTGAACTGAGCAGCCGCAAGCCGCTATGTGACAACGTCGCTTGACATACAACGCCTCCACAGCAGCTCGCAAATAGGCATCGTTACGCCCGCAGTAGTCGCGCGCCACAACCACCACGAACACAGAGCGACACGGTTATTCTCGTCTCAACGTTATTACTGGAGAACTTCATGCCAGTCATTTGCTTGCTGAAACAGGAGGAGGTATTAATAACTGAGCTCAAGTTCGAAATGGACGGAAAATGATGTAGCGGGACATACCTAGGTAACGGAAAATTTCCGTAGCTCAGCGACTTGCATGTCAGAAACGCATTGTATTGTTTACAGTCAAACCCCATCTATTCGTCCATTGTCTGTTGCTCCTGTGAGTAGCAGCTAATTAACAAATGATTGGAGCATGAGTATACTCAGGACAGTGGATTATAAAAATCTCGAAGTTTTCTTTCCCTACATGTGTCTAATTCAAAGGTATATGCTGAAGGCATATTTTTACACAAACTTACATTACTTAATTTAATGGGTGGTGTTACAATATTGTTTTGTTGTTTGGTAATTACTGATGAATACCAACTTCGGCCTTCTATCTCGGGCAAAGGTCCGGCTATCTTCGCGAGGATTCGTTTTCCTTATTATATTTGCGTGGACAAGCGCTACGCCAATCAAAACCCTCCTCGCACACCCACACCAACAACACTTACACGTAGGGCAACGAATTTTCGCGAAAATAATTTTGCCCCAGTTTGTTTCACTCCCTTACGTGCACATATGCAGCTATACTTCAAGGTTACTGACTATGAGTATCGATGCGAAGCTACGCGTTTCATTTGAATATTCCAATCACCGTGAGGTTACTGCAGCAAGTATGTTATTTACAGGTAGAAAGAACCCTAAGGCACGAGAGAGTTAACACCCAATCACCGACAATGAATCAGAACTGTAGATGTGCACATACGACACTGAAACCAACTGGGGCAAAATTATTTTCGTGGAAACTTCATGACCTTATATGTAATTTACCAAATATCGTAATTTATTTCGAGCTTAATAAAGAGACACCCATGCTCACGTGCCTAACTATGACACCCACACTTTGCGGCCCGCATCTACGTAAGTAATGATTCGAAATATTTACCATTTATTTAGGTGACAAGAAGTGTATTAAAAATTTAGTTTCCTAAGATTTTTTTTTTAAATCACGCAACTGCCATTACGACTTTATTGAAACCTCTTGGATGCTCCGAAGAAATATTAAATACTTAAATTGTAGTTAAAATCACGTACGTTTAAAGCAAAACACCAGACTCTAGGCTACTGATCTAGTGCTACAACCTATACAGTTGTGCCAACAAAAAGTTTAAATGGACTTAAATGATTTTATAAGAACATTTTCAATCCAGTTTGGCAAAGAGACAACTATTTCAAGTTTAAGTCGATTCCATGTTTGCATGACAAACAGTAAACTACGGAATTGAGTTTTAAAAAATCAAGTAATTATTTAGCTTTCGGTTTATATATATATTCGTCAGTATAGCTGTTCTAATTTATTTTGTTCTCCTGTAGTTTCTTATTTTGCCAGCCCAGGACGATTCTAACCTCTTAAATTACCGAACAATGCGATCCTATATGGCGAAGACATTTAAATTTATATTTTTCACTGCAGTACACCTCGACAATTGTATTGTATTATCTGATTGTACTTCAACTTCAGTTCAATTCTAACGTGGAACGTTTTAATTTGGATTTGTCGGTCTACTCCAAGTAGAATCCGTACTAAAATTTAGCCCAAGAGGGGACTTTTCGTGCTATGTTGCCACACTGTGTACGTAAATGTCATGGAACAACATTTCGCTGCTCACATTTTTGTCTCCAATTTATTCCAGGATTCGCTCGGTATGATAATTTTACGTTTGTTTCTAGACATTCTGTATATTGTTGCAGAACTACACTGTAAAAATCGTGTGAATACAAAATGTATGTGGAAACAGTTTTTTTTTTTTTTCACCGATATGCACGTATGTATTCTTACATTAACATTTTTCTGCAGTTTCTTTTTCTATGCGTCATAGTAAATTTACCATTTGTAATAACTGTAAAATAACCAGTCTACTGAGATACTATTTGCAAATACTTACTGTGGTACATTTCACGTACAGTCCGAAATAAATAGACGAACACTGTTGTCGAAAGTTTACACCAATGGGAAAAATACCTGCAAAAAGTTTTTTTTATTATTATTTCCATATACCGATTACAGCACTTTACATAAATACTTTTCAAATAATCGAAGACATCCCACTCTCATAAGCAAAGCTACTATAGGTCGTTCGGAGTAAAGTGAACACTAAAAATTTAATCTTTAAAAAGTATAACTAGCCGTTACTGCATATAATTCTACATTAACTATACTTGCCTTACTGCTTGTATGGTTGGCAGGGAAATAACGCAACATAGTTCCGTTTTATTCGTATTTAAATACAACAATACTGAAACAAATTTAACCGACAGCGATATAATTGTATGTTATATAATTAATTTATTTTATTTTTTTATCAAACTATGCAGGTACATATCGACTGAACAATTTATCTTACACGCGCAAACATAAAGTGACTTTTCCCGTCGTTAGCTGCTACACGCGGAAATATACGAATTAGCTGGAAATAGATCTTTAGCAGGGCTTTTTCGAGTGTTCACTTTATTCCAAACCGCCTATAGACAAATTATTTTCTATAGCTGCGGTTAATTACGAAGTAAACTAGTTAGTCATCTGGTATAAATTGATTTGAGAACATAAATTGAATGCTGCATGATAACAAAAATAATAATAATAATAATACTTCAGTCTCAGTAGACTTTTTTTTTTCCATAATCTCATTCTAAGATTTCTGGGACGACATAATATTGTAATGGCGTATGTCCACAATAGTACAGTACGTTATTCTGTCCACTGCACGAAACATTCAAATACATTATTCAAATAGCGTGTTATTTCACTACAAGGAGAACGATAGTGACCAAAATGCTTGTATACTATAGTCTGTTCACTTTAAAGTGAGCAATCACTGACACTTATAATATCCAAAATCTGTATTTTATTTGGGTCAAATATGTCAAATATTGAGATTGGGGGAATGTTTATACTGGGTTTTGTTCCATGGAAGTTTTCAAATTAAAAATAGTAAAGATGATTGTAAAATAGATGAAAGAAAATTTTCACCAGTGCTCACTCTATCGTGAGCTACTCGTTTCATCGACTCCAAACGGAAGGCCCTCAACTGGTGTAAAGGGGCCCGCGGTGGCCGAGTGGTCAGATCACTCGCTTCCCACCAAGGCGATCCGGCTTCGATTCCCGGCGGGGTCGGTCCCCGGATTTTCACATGCCGGACGATACGGTTGGTCGGCGAGTTTTCTCGGGGATCTCCCGTTTCCCCCGCCCATTCATTCCGGCGCTGCTCCATTCTCACCTCATGTCACCCCTCACAAGCGCTAAAGACCTGGATGTTGAACGCAGAGCCAAAATCTCTGTCTCACTCACTCCCTCAACTAGCGTTCAAGCAGGTTTACAGACGAATTTATAAGGTAGCAGCGTGTACGTTTTAAACGTGTCGCGTGTAATCCCTATTTGACTTCAGTTTTTTTTTTTTTAACTTTCTGCAACCTGGGGAATTTACCTCTAATCACTAGAGACATGAAGAATTCGTGGGTTCAACGTCCTTCAGGCTGGAATTAACGGTCTTGTATATTATTAAGGCACTTCTTTACTTCATTCGCTGCTTGTCAATCAAACTTTGAACTGGACTGGATGTGATTGAGCTATAGTTTTGTTGCTGGTTTGTTATTTGTTCCAGAGTCTCCCAGGGCGTGTCTAACAATTCGTTGCACAATCGTAAAGCAATACGTATGGATAAGTTTTTGAATAATATCTTGTCCTGAAATGAATTCGCGGAATTTTCCAGCCCATACTAATTACGAGAGACCTGAAAAATTCGCGTTTTCTTCTGACCCCAAGCTAGAATTCCAGCAGCTGTAAATTGGTCCCACTTTTGGAATATTTGCCCGTGACTTATTTGTAGAGCCCGGTAGTTTTCGCGAGAAGATTTTGGCCCCACTTTGTTTCAGCGCCTTATACGTGCACACCTGCAGCTCAACTTCATGGCTATAGACAAGCGTCTTGTATGCAGAGTTGTTATTCATTTAACTGTGCCAATCAGTACACGGATAATGGTGACACATCACGTCTGTGATTTGCGGCTTTAACCTTCACACGCTGGGTGTTATTCGGCATCCAATCACTGACCACAAAGCAGAGATGCAGGTGCGCACGTAAGGAACTGAAACAAAGTGCTGCAAAAATATTTTCGCGAAAACTACCGGGCCCTACTTATTTGACACTACCTGTAAGTCGCTTTAAGCTAAGTTAGCCAATAGTACAGAAGCAACTAAATGCAGGCCCATATCACTGCGTCATCGAGCAGCCAGTGAGCAGATAATGCCTGCTTGAATATACGCATATGTTCTTGGAGGCTAGCCTACCAGTCAGTGAAGCCGCGAATATTTCCCGTCTCTACTGATCACAGAAGTGTGTTGTCGCAGTAACATTACTGTTATTGCGGTGGGCACAGTCAAATAAGTCACGTCTCTACAGTAAGACACGCTGCCAATAACCATGAAGCAAATGTGCTGATAAGCACGTAAGACACTGAAACCAAGTTGGTGCAAAACTATTTTCGCGAACTATCGGTCCCTAGCTAGAACTAAAGCAAAACCAACGACAAAACTTTAAATTCAACTGAAAACGTGAGTATTGTGAATATTTTTTGTTATGTTAACAGAGAACGGGAGTGTCGGTTATTTGTAGCTCGATGGGAATGTTAGAACTTAAGCCTATCGCATCCCCTTTACAAATGTTTTTTTTTTTTTTTTTATGTCAACAACCCATCAGCGTTCAGAAGTGCTCATTAGAACCCCCGTGAATGTGTATGTTTCCTAGCAACCTCATTTGAACAGTCGCGTTTTTTTTAAACAAACAAATCCTCCCTTTTTTTTTATTTCCTCTAAGTCTTCATTATGGCGCGACCCAGGCCGTCAAAAGGCTGTCGCCGACAACTGACGAGTCCGAGGGAGTTTTCCCGGGGAAAACGGAAAAGGGGAGACGGTAAAAAAAAAGTAAAAGAAAACTTCTATCTTCGCGTTTATGGAAACGAAAAATAATGCGACGGAAGTTCGTTATCGGGGTTGCAAAGTCGCAGCAACTACTACACAAGATATTTTGATGACGTGTTGGGGGACGGGAGGAGGAAGATGAGGTGTGAAGAGAGGAAAAATATCGAGCTCGTTTAGGTCATTCAAGTGCATATTAAAATCGTCTCATCAACACCCACGTCATAATTTTACGTGGGACATGTCTCACTAACGCGTAAGACGTAAAACACAGCGTGTGGAGTCGGTACATAGCGAGACGCTAAAAATATTTTACTCGGTCACCCTCGGGCGTTGAAAGAACTGGGTCACGCTACTATCAGCTCTTATTACGCAATTCTACACCATGTCATGACAGCTTGTTGTTTCGTACAAGTGGATATGCACGTACACATTCAACATAACGAGTCGACAGTTCACACAGCTATACATTTGTGATCAAGAGATGAGTGCATATCGCGAAAATATTTTGTGCCAACATACCCTTGAAAACGCTGTAGTTTCTTGTGACATGTATGATTAGATGATATACTTCTGACACCGTAACTCTTTGCAGACCAATAACTGGTATCAAATATTACAATATCTGGGTTTTCGTTGGCCCAGTCAAATATGGCAACAGCTCCAAGTACAAGCTAAAGCCAATAATGTTCTGGTAAGCTGAGCGTTTGTTGAAGGCCAGCAAACAGTCAAGTTTTCCCGCGATATCATCTCCAATCATGGGGAATACGGCCACTTGCTGAAAATTAAACATATGGCGATCGTTTTCATTTTGTGTGTACCAAACATGTCGCTAATTTTAGTTTTAAAATCCTTTCTTTTGTGTGTTTTTTAGGAATACAGAAACGAGTTGTTTTATGTAAACTTTAATCACTAAACGCGCGACGTCTAATTTAAATGTAAATTATTCTACTTTAAGTTCGTTGGTTTATGTTCGGCCTACACTCCCATAACACGCAAATTTTAATTCTTGACATACCGCTATGTGTTTACTGTGCATGTTAAAATTGTTCCATTAGAAAAACATTTAGTTACGTCTACACAAGTAACGGTATTGTTCAAATACGTCAAATTATGAATTTTAAACTTGAACAAGTTGCTGTCCGGCTCGACGTACAGAACTTTGTATATCCGAATGCGAGACGCGACGGAGCAGTTAACGGTGTTCAGTGCGATGAAATCATAATTTTATATATTTATGAATTATCGTTAGTTTTGAAGACGATTCTTGTGAGTGTAGTTTCCTCTCACAAAACAACTTAAGCTCTCATAGTTTTCTAATAACGGCGCGTCGAAGTCAAAGTTTGATTGTTAAGCTCCCATGCAAATAGAGAAAACCAGTTTACTTATGTACGTGAAACAATTCACAGTGAAATAACTTGCCGTGGGCTACGTAATAGAACATTAAGAAACATCAAGCGAATAATTTTTATACTTTAAATAATTGTTGAATTTATAACAATTTTTTCTGTGTTTCGGTGATTTTTTAAAACATTCAAAATATGGTGTTTGTGGGTTTTAAATGTTTTATTGCATAGCTCATGAGATGTAAGTTCACGGCGAATTATTTCATTTAAGTAGATCGATTGGTTTTTACTATTTTCATGGCAGTGTAACAAGCAAATTTTGACTTTTATGCACCGTTATTAGAAAATTATGAGAGCTAAAATTGTTTTGTTAAGAGGAAACCACACTCACAAGTATCGTCTACAAAACTAACGATATTTCATAAAAATTTATGATTTTATCGCACTTGAACATCCTGAAGGCGAACCAGACCCGCGGGACTGAGACATGATAGCCTCTACGTACACGAAAGAAAGCCTTTGAACTGACGTACATTGTTTCCGTCATAGGCTCGCCTCCATGAAATTCTTAGTATTGACCCTATCATTCTATGAAATACCAAGAAATATAAATTAATTCTGAATGTTCCTTCGTCACTCAAAGGTTCTGTAACAGGATATTTCTGCTCAGAAATGACGATGAAAATTCCTGTCTGCGCGGTTTTAGCCTTGACGAAATGAGTATTTGGAAAGCCAGATGATGTAAGGTAAGAGGGCAGATGACAGTGAGGTCATCAGAGACAGTGACACACAACTTGGTACAATGATAAAAAAAACCGGGAAAGGAGTCGGTCATGGCCTTTGTTAAGGAACCATCCCAACGTAGCCTGGAGCGATTCCGAGAATCCACCGAAAACGGAGAACTAATTTACTAAACGTATTGCATACTTACGAGGATATAAAATAATGTATTTCTGTCTCCTTCCTGTCACATTTCAATCTGATTTGTTGTCGAACAAAGATCTAGACGTTAAGTACTGACTAAAATCTCTTAACTTCACTTGTTCTCCAAACATGACGGTTTTAGAACGCAGCTTAAACTGTCTGCCATTTTCAAGAACTTTCTCTCGTAACGACACCCTAGAACGCAAATCAGCGTGTAAAGATAGTCACGGCACTTTTGAAAGACAGTCACTGCGCCATTGTAAGTTACATAATGCAAATTCTCGTTTTGAAGATAGTTACCCAATAACTAGCTTTGTGTAAAGTTCGTATAAGGGACTGAAAGATTTTGAGAACAAGCCCCGGGGTTTGTTTATATAAATCACAACGCCACGCGTTTCGCTTCTGTACACGTTGTTATTCTGTGAGCGTGGAAACGAAGCGACATAGTTGGAGATACTACACTGCACGTGCACATTCGTCATTTGCGTTTACAACTAGTCGTCGCTTTCATGTCACGGAATGCAGTTTCCATATTCAGTGTTTACCTTTGCTTTTTGTGAACGCCGACAATATTATGTTCAACTATTCCAATGAGGGGGGGGGGGGGGTCAGAATCGGACTTTGCTGCAGTCATGTTATGAAACCGCTATTCATAGTTAAATCTAGACATTTTTTTTTTGCTTCTGTTACATGTGCTTGTCTATGAGTTTTAATATTAATGACAATGACCTGCATTTTCAGATGTGTTATTCTGCTCGACTGAGTTATTGCCAGATGGACAGCGCTAAAAATATAGGCCTAAGCGCAGTTTAATTCAACCTGCATTCCCAGCGAAGTGAAACACAGCGATGAGCTGAACCAAGGGGTAGAGGGAGAACAGCTTTATTACATCGTGAATTACGAATTAAAATGCCAACAAAATACGCGCCAGCAAAGATACAGTTATTTGCAACACGCGGTCTGTTGAGAGGAGCAGATAATTATTTTCACCTAGAGTTGTGCATATTTCTGTAGTACACTCACGTTTTTTTTTTTTTTTGCAATATGATCTTGCCCATAACAGAGCATAAACTGTTTTAAAAAAATAGTTACACTACATGTTATAACTAGAGACATGCAAAATTCGCGTTATCATTTGGTAGCAGACTAAGCTTCACTATCCTATACATAACAGAGCGTAATATGTGATTCAATTGGCCACGAACTTTTATGTGTTGTCATTTGCGTGTTACAGAGATAGGTCTCTCTACCGTGTAAGCATTCTCCGTGGCAAGTCACGACAATATCGGCCAGCGGGAGACGCCGAACGAGGCTATAGTCACTTGGAGTCTAGTCAACTGGCAGAAAATAACGCGAATTTTGCATGTCTCTAGTTATAACTATTCTCAAAAAAATTTTAGCAGACCTACTTCTGTTCATTTTATAATGCACTATAAACAGCTCGGGGGATATTAAAATAATGCAATATATATTTCTGAAGAATTTTTTAAACACTTATTCCTTATAACATCGTGGTACTCAGCAAACGCTATAAACGTTTACAGCATCTTGCAGTAACATAAAAATTAACATTTAAAAAAAATGCAACCCCAGAAAATATTTTTGCCAGCTTTGTTAGCGAGAATGGTATAGGCTGTCACAAAGTTAACACTGCTTTATTGTTTCTTTCAGCAGTTTTTCAGCCATCGTAACAATTTTTAATGAGCAAATTCCCATGTACCGATGTAAACGTTTCACTTCTCCAAAACTTAACATTTGCGCGACCAATAATATATATTTCTTATTTATTATAAGTTCTGTTTAGTGTTCAGTTTATGGTGAACAGCCTATACCAGTGTGATGAGTTTCTGGTGGGACTATTTATGACGCCATAACTTCGTAACTTCTAATCCAACGCAATACATTACGCTACAACAATGTGTCATAATGGTATAATACCTGCTTGAAGGAAATACAAGTACTTACTTCCAGCAGCTGGGTGGATGCAGGAGGGACCAGCCATCCACTGAAAGGTCGAGGAGGGGGGGGGGTGGAGACGGTGGTGTAGTGGTCTGAGTACTCGCCTGCCACCATGGCGTCTAGGGACACAGTTCATGAGGCCAATTCTGCAACTTTCTCAGTCTCTTTATACTTTATACGACCTCAATCCAAAAACCGTTACTGGGTAGCTACCTTTACGGGAATTTGTATTCTGTAACAGCGACACCGTGAATGTCTTTTAAAAGTATCATAACTCTCTTTATATGAAGCACGGGTTCTCACGTGTTGCTACGAGAGAAGCTCATAAAATGGCCGCCGTATTTAAGATTCATTCTATGACCATCCTCGTTGAAGAACAAACCTGATTGAAATATGACTGGGAAGTTGACAGTAATATAAAAACATTAACATCGTTTCATACAAATACAAAATTATGATTTTTTTTTCTCCTCTGGAACGACCTTAAGCACCGGACAAAATCCCACCACTCCAGTGTTGCCGCGAACTAGCGGAGGATGTTTCAGTGGTCGACTAGCTCTTGAGCTGGAAGATCGGACTCTGACCATCGTCTGGCGGGGACAATTCCAATTAGCTCGGCGGCTAACGAGTTCCCTGATCCATGTGCCCGCGTCATTACACCTCCTCCACCTCCCCCTCGACCAAAAACACAGACCAGCTCCTCTGCCATCCAGACCTCGGACAAACTATCGTCCAAACTCCCCCTCCCCCAGGGCCATCTTTATCCAAGCGTGAGCGAGCGAGATGGCGAGGGTTTTCTTTTATTATTATTTTTCCCATTCCCCCCCTTTTTTTCCACCCCCAAAGTCCCATCATTTCATCTCTTTCGCCACATGTTCGCGAAGATAGAATGGAAATTACTCGACGAGCCTGCCATATGCCGGCCGGCTCAAATTACCTTCCCTCCTTCCCCCTTGCCATAGGTTGTCGTCATCGGCGGTGGTAACGACATTCCGATGAAAATCCGCCGAGACGAGTCGAGGAACAACGGTTATGTGCTTTGTTGATACGCGAGAATAATTAAGGAACGTCGGCTGTGCGGGCAGGCAGGCGAGATTGTTAGGCTGAAGGGTTGAAAAGGAGGGGGGCGGTAGGGGGGCAGGCATTGCGTCTGAAGTGAAATATGAATGCCGCGACGGCGTTCAAGCTCGTTCGTCCGACGACTCGCCACGTGACAATAATAATACGACACCTGCTCGGGTGAAAACTCGAGCCGTGTCCGAAGCGACTATTTTGGTCACTAAATCAACCACGTGACCAGGTTAGTGCAGTAAATATTTTGGGGACTTAGGGTGTAAAATTTACTGATGTGAAGAAGCACGCTAAATTCCCTAACAGTTCCGTAAATTCGTCGGCTACTGTTTCCTTACGTTCTATACTCCGCTTTTCGGCTGAAAGAAAAATCCATTAAAAACAGCAATAATGTAATTTAAAAGCCCGAAGTGTTATTTAGCATGTAACAAATGATTTTTAATTAAAAAATATAAATTGCAAATTGTAAATAAATTAACCTTTACACAAAATAAATATCATAGAATTCGTAATTTAGTATGTGAAGAAACAGCCAAATAGTTTATTCACAGTAACAAATAGACAATGCATTCAACAGTGAAAAGTAAAAATAAATAAATAAAACAACATCGAAATTCCAACTAAGTATATAGTTTCCAATTTTACCGCAAGCAGAGCTGCTTTATAACGTTCAAATATATCCACTCTAAATTCCCAAACACTAAATATGTAACAGCTTCATTTCGGACACGGCTTCAGATGCATGGTATTTCGCAGGTACTCCGGGGATTGGCGTGAAAAGCCCCAGCTTAGTGCTAAGCCGATCTCGGGTTGGACTCTTTGAGTGGTGGTGTTTTAAACTTCTGCTTAGAAGAAGATGTGTAGAGCGTGTCTGGACGCCAATGGTCCTGTCTACCTATACTGTGGAGTTCCTGTCAGACCTCACGGACTCGATTGAGGTTATGAGGCTGCGTTTTCCCATGGCTAAGGATAATTCCACCACAGGTTAGAAAGATCAGCGTTAAAAGTTTGACAGAAGAAAAATTTCTGCCGTTTGAGCGCTGGTATCGCTAAGGGGTGCAAACTGACCAATAACAGAGCTTTCCAGAATTGTAAGATACATAAAAGTTGATAATTAAAAACGCGGAATTGGTGTATTTTCACGTAAAAATTAAGTGCCTATCTAAATTAAATTTTACTACAGTTTCGTATTTTTATGCTCCCTTTGCGATAGCAGCGAAACTAGTGGCAGACATTTTCCCTGTGCCAAACTCTCCCATAGAAAAACACGTTTTCTCTCTAATTTGCATAGTAGAAACCTTACACATGGGTGTGTGGTATGACCTAAAGATGGACAACACCTAAAAAGGAACGCAGGTCTGGTTTGCCAAGAGATAGGACTCGTTCATGAAACGGTTTTGAAAATGTAGGATAGGCCTAAGTCCTAGCAAAGTGGTTCAACCCCAAGGAGAAGCAAGGGAGCTTTACGTTTCGTCGACAGCGAGGTTATCAGAGACGGTGACGAAATCTTGGTACAATGACAGGAGCTGGAAGAGGAGTCGACCATGGCCTTTGTTAAGAGGGCGTGGTACATAAATCAACGCTAAAAGCATTATTCATTAATTGTAGGTTCCTTGAAGCCAATTTGCGAAAGTTAAACAATAGCAATCCTAGACAATAGTTTTAGCCAACGTTTTAAACAGAATTGTTTCCTATGTTACGGACTTCTGAGGCACAATCTCTGACGCCGGAACCTCGTGAATTTAACTGCGGCGGAAGAGATCACGCGTAACGAATTAGCAATTCTGGATCAATAAAGTTGGCAAATACCATTATCTAGGAATGTCATTGAGTATTTCATCCATATTGGCTTCGAGAAAATCGTAGATATCAATTTATGTTTTCAGCGTTTGTTTATCTTCCATGCACTCTTAAGGAACCATCCCAGAATTTGCCTGGAGTAATTTTGGGAAACCATGGAAAACCGAAATCAGCATAGCCGAAGCCGGGCTTCGAACCCGGGTCCTCTCGAATATGAGTCCAATGTGTAACTGTTGCGCCACCTCGTACACCCTTAGGTGCATGGTTAGATAGTTGTACTACCACACACAGAGATTGTAAGAGGAGTATCTCCTGTCGGATGCGTTCAGCTACTTTGTTTATGCTTGGTGCAAGCTCTCGAATATGAGTCCAATGTGTAACCGTTGCGCCACCTCGTACACCCTTAGGTGCATGGTTAGATAGATGTACTACCACACACAGAGATTGTAAGAGGAGTATCTCCTGTCGGATGCGTTCAGCTACTTTGTTTATGCTTGGTGCAAGCTCTCGAATATGAGTCCAATGTGTAACCGTTGCGCCACCTCGTACACCCTTAGGTGCATGGTTAGATAGTTGTACTACCACACACAGAGATTGTAAGAGGAGTATCTCCTGTCGGATGC
>PNEQ01060761.1:0-13362 GCA_003012365.1 Medauroidea extradentata | reverse complement strand
TTGACTATATTTATATTGAATTTTGAAAAGATGAATTTAAATTAACATGTCCCCAATTACTAGGTTATTGAATTCTGTTGTATCATACCGGACACCTGACAAACTCACCCTGAAAATGCATATAGCCTGTTAAGAAAGATTTACATATAAATTTAAATAAGAAAATAAAAACACTTTAGAAATATTTAAACAAGATGGGAAAGTGGCTGAACACTTCACAGTATGATGCCCTGGTCCATGGGCTGTAGGACACTTGTAGTGTTCGGAGGCAGGAACACTAGCTCGGTGTTAGAGAGTTCGACTTTAGGATGTGCTGGGCAGTTATCCACAAACAGAAAAACCTTTTTATTTCGGACGCCGGCACGTGCGTCAAATGCCTTCACCCACTTTGTGAACAGGTCACCAATCATCCACGCTTTTTTATTGTAATCGTACCGGCATGGTAAATATTTCCCTTAAAGCCACGAGGTTTGGCCGACTTTTCCCAATCACAAACTGCTTCAGTTTATTGCTTCCGTCCATGTTTGCACACAGCAGCATTGTTAGACGTTCTTTACTGCGTTTCCCCCCCATGCAGGCATCTCCTTTGACCGCAAGTGTACAATCCGGCATCAAGTTATAAAACATACCCGCTTCGTCCGCGTTGTACACGTCCCGTGGTGAATACCGTTTCAAAATTGTGTGCAGCACAGGCAGCCACTTATCCACCGCACCACTTGGAACTGCCGCACTTTCTCCCACAATCTTGTGCAATGAGATGTTGTATCACTTCTTGAAACGATCCAACCAACCAACAGAGCATTTAAAGTCTTCAACTTTTTGCATTGTGGCGAATGTGTTGGCCTTTTCCCGCAACATTGGTCCCGTGATCGGTACATTTTGCCCTCGCATCTGGTTGAACAAGGCAATCAAAGCTTTCTCCACATCTTCATTGTTAGCACCACGGAACTTTTTAAGTTTATTGATCCGACCTTCCTTCTCAACTGCAGCCATTATCTCATCTTTTTTCTTTAAAATTGTCGACAAGCTTGATGTTGTAAGGCCATATCCCTTGCAATATCTGCTTTAGACCCCTTGCCGTCCTCAATCTTCAAGATCTCGTACTTCGTAGCGAGGTCCAAGGTCTTTCTCTTACCGCTCATATTGTCAAATCACTTCAAAATCGCAATCAAAGTCCAAGAAAACTGCGTGGGTCGTCAACAATGCTAGCCAAAATCGTAATCCAAAAACTTACCAAAATCGAAATCCAAATAAAATAGCATGAGGTTGTCAATAATAGTTAAGCACAATAGTATTAAGTTTAGCTAAAAATAGAATCACTCAAACCAAGCACAGTTGAAAGCACAATGACCTCAAAACAAAATGGGAATATTGAAAAGGATGACATGTAAAAAAAGAAGAAATCCAGAAAGGGCGGGATTCTATTTTTAGAGCAGTGCTTGTTGGTTGGCAGGGTTGAAGTGGAAGGGTGGCAGAAAGGCGCGCGCGGAGAGGTAGCAAGGCAGCGGAAGAAATGTGACACGTGCGCCAGAGCATGGAAGGGGGTGGGGGAAAGAGTAGGACAGAAGCCGCGCCGCAAACTGATAACAAAAGTAAGTGGCACGAATCACCATCACTATAGTCCGTGCAAGCCTGGTTCACACAGGCAAGAAACTTTCCCAAGCCTGCTTCACATGATCTTGCTGTGCAAAAATATTTAGTTTTTCATAAAATATTTAATAATTTTGTAATTTTTTGACGGTTTCTCAAAAATACCTCACTATAATAGAGATCTCTCTATAAGCAAGCTCGCTATAGCGAGATTCTACTGTATTTACATTCACGGAAATACCAAATCTCACTTCGAGGTTATTCACTTGTTATTTACAAGATAGCCAACTCTTAAAAGTTGGTGGACGTAATACCTAGGAAAATGTGTCAGTTTTATCGAATTGTGTGCAGAAAATACTTTTAGAACGCCGGGACTTAGTTAAGACCTACGCTTGTAAGGTTTTTTGGTCCTTTAACGTGTTTTACATAAGTAAGAAATAAATAGTCAACATGACGCGTGTGTGAAGAACACAGTTTTTTTTAGTACCACGCCATTTATTTCGTAGTTGGTAGGCCTACAACGTGTACCTACTGGCGCCTGGCGGCAATTTTCTGCATTCCGTCTGTTTTTATTATTGTTTACGTTTAGGCGAAGCTAATTTTTGTTAAATATTTTTAGTTTTGGTACTTGTAGTGGAAATATATTTTCAACGAAATGCCAAAGCCTCCCGTAAATGCCTATTTACGGGCAGGCGAATTAAAAAACAATGGTCTGTATGCTACAGATGCGAACACGTTAATGTGCCGACATTGCAATTGCTTGGTGGCGTACGAAAAGCGAGACGGCGTTGTTAAACACGTGAAAACCACAAAACACACTACTGCCGCGAAGGAAGTGGCGACTACGTCTGGAAATAAAATCCAAACTTCTGTGCTTACAATTTTTAAAAGTGCCAAACGTAGGAAAGTTTCTGTTGAAAACTTGGCAATGAAAATGACAGAAGCTTTTGCGAAGGCAAACATCCCACTAGAAAAGTTAGAAGATTCTAGTCTAAGATCCTGGATGAGCGAATTTATTGAAGGTGCAGGTGACTTGCCTTGTGTAAAAGTTTTGAGAGAAAAGTATGTCCCGAAACTTGAACAGGAGCGAGAACATTCGCTGAAGGACTTGGTGCGGAATAGAAAAGTTTTCATCCTCTCTGATGAAACAACTGACAGCAAAGGAAGATGTGTCTTTGTGGTTCAGTTCAAAAATTTTTTTTGATAATTTGGAAGACCCAGTTTTGAAAGTAGCTTCGGTTAACTTTCTAGAAAGAGTTGATGCTACAACTTGTACACAAGTACTGAATGAATGTGTTCGTAAATATGATATTCATTTTTGTGATATCCAGGGTCTTGTAACCGATTCCACTCGATAAATGACGAACTGTGTCTCGTCTTTGCAGATCCTTTTTGGGGAACATGTCGTACATGTGCAGTGCTGGGCACATAAGCTGGCACTTGTAGGCAGTGTCATGTCCTGTGAGATGCAAGAGGTAAATGAAGGTGTTGTGAAGGTTAAGGCAGCTTTTATGAATACACGAAAACGCAGACACCGCTACCTTAAACACCTAGCCGAAAATACTGACAAGCAAGCCATATTGTCCCGACGCCAGTTTGTACACGGTGGAATTCGTGGTTCAAGTCTGTATTTTACTTATCTTAGTATCTAGTGGACATAATCTCCTTCTTCAAGCTTGAAGACTTGAAAATAGAAAACAGTGGAATTCTATACTTGACATCTCTGTCAACAAAGACTGCAGATATTCTGTTAGCACAGTGTCACTTTATTAAAATGAATGCTGGAAATCTTGTTGAAATCTTGACAAACCTTGAGGGGCCCAAATATCCAACAGCTCACTTGTTGAGTGGATATGTAGACGACCTTCTGAAAGACTTCGATAGCATTTCACAAGGTATTTTTTCTGCTGCATTCCAAGAAAAATTGTCATCCTTGACCACAACTTGACGCTAATCCCACTGCGCTAGAGGTGCGGGGTTGCAAGCAAGATTGCTGAATGCGAGCAGTGTGTGTATCTAGAAGACCTTTGAGGTAGAGAGCATGAGACATTGGTGTGGTTCTTCTAGAGTAGTTGGTGATAAGAGTTATCCTTGACTCAGCGAGTGACTACTGAGTGAGCCAACAAGGACAAACTCTACTCGCTAGCACAGGGTGTCATCTTTTACATAAATAAAGGGCAAGACATATATCACTCGCCTTGTATTAGATATCATGGTTGGTACACAGGTTAATCTCATGAAAGGAGAAAACAAGGTAATTCAGTTTCATGGGGTGTTTATATTCATTAACACAAGTTACAATACTTGTCATAGCATGATGAATACAACATTAGCTTTGGTACATGGTCCACAATCAGGGTTAGATGTCAATAATAATTTTATGACATACATTTTAGCACTGGGGTCTCAAAATGAAATAAGACAACAGGGTACAACAATAACAATGAAACGACAACTCAGAAAGACAGTACTAAACCCACAGGACATATTATGATGCATACACTTCTACGTAGCACTCCGGGCCGTTCAAATACTGGGCGAAATTAAGGCCTTACTCGTGGCTGAAACTGGGGGTCGATCATCTCTATGATCCCGAGAGGTTTGCAACAACATTCAATAGCCTCTTACTTTAGGCGCTGCGCCGTCGACATACTGGATTAACGAGCCAGACTGGGTATTGCTAAATATGCGGCGATCTCTCTGATCCCAAGGTAAGTTACTACATTCTGTATCTTCCAATAACTTTACGAGGCAGCGAAGTGCGTACCAACACTTTATAACTGACATAACTTAGGGTGTATTCCCCTTTACGCGCGCGGCGCGGAAGCTGAGTAACAGAACCTCCTCCTTCCAGTCTCTCAGCGTGTGAGGTAGGTAAGGTATGGTACAGAAAGGTGGAGGTCTCCCTTCGCAAGAAGTCGCTCCGGGGTTGGTAGAGGTCTCCCTTCGCAAGAAGTCGCTCTGGGGTTGGTAGAGGTCTCCCTTCGCAAGAAGTCGCTCTGGGGTTGGTAGAGGTCTCCCTTCGCAAGAAGTCGCTCTGGGGTTGGTGAGGGTCTCCCTTCGCAAGAAGTCGCCTCGGAAGCAAGCGGTAGGACTCCCTTCGCAAGAAGTAGACTACCTAGGAGGGTTGAAGGTCTCCATTTGCAAGAAGTCCTTCGGGGAGGGTTTGAGAGACGGGAACTCAGAGGAGCTGCCAACGAACTCTCGCGGGGGTGCCAGGCTGACCCGGCCCGAAGGCCGAGCCGTTGACGACTGACTATCTGGGCGCAGCGCCCGCCTTATATACCCCTGGGAAGGGCTGAAGTACCGTTAGCAAAATGGCCGCTCGGCCGCTCGATGCCGTCTGCATCTGCAGGTGTGCCACACTCACACAAAGGAAATACTCTCTCGTGACACAAATTTACTCTGTTATACAAACAAACTTCCCGACTTGAATTATAAATGCGCGCATTGCCGTTTAACACTATAATTAATACACAGAAACACTTACATAATAATAAAACACAATTTTAAGCATTAACAAACAGTACAATTTATATTTATGTGCGTATTTCCCGTGATCGCTGTTTAGTGCACATTTACAGAGTCCGTGCACGGGATTGGCACCACTGGTAAGGCACTCTGCCGTATTTGTAAACAAACACTTGTACAGGTTAATAAATGTTACAAAGGCAGTTAAACGTGGAAAATAAATACTGGATAAACACTTGGACGTAAGTAAATACTGTTTCACAATTAAAGCTTCGTCTTCCACTCTTACATGCTAGAATATTATCGTTACGTGAAAATAAACGGCAATCGGCAAATGCAAAGGTGCGGGCGAATACTAGTGCTCTTAGGCCTAAATAGTAAAGTGTTAAAAATCGGGGGCGAGCGTTAACGTAATTTATAAGAGGATGTGACGGCATCGCGTCAAACTGACAAAGCTCTTGTGAAGCAAAGGTGCCAGAAAGCTTCAGCTTTGTGTATGGACAAATTGCAAGGATTACAAAATTCAGACCCAAGTGCAAAGATCTTCAGGGCACTGAACAAGGCACGCATTCAGTCCAAAGCATATCTTGCTCAACAACACCAAAGACATTTTGCTAACAATAAAATGCATTCCTGGGATTGAAGATATAGACGACTCTGTGCTTTTCAAAGGCTACGAATCTCTGAAGGAAGCTGTACAAGATGCAGCAAAATCAGGACAAGAATGTGATGTTCAGAAAATGCTTGTGGCTATTGGCACTGAACAGAAGTTGTTTGCTGCAGCTGTACTTCAAGCCATTCAGATCCCAACAAATAACGTAGACAGTGAACGTTTGTTTAGTCACTACAATCATATGATCACAGACAGGCATCAAAACTTAAAAGAGAAAAATATTGAAAGTTTCACCATGCTTTCTTTTGATGATTGACTGTTTTATATCATCTACATTGCATCCAATGAACAACTAAGTGATTCTGATTTGACCATTTTAGTGTAATGAAAGTGTACACATGTAGCGCAATTTTTGTAAAGAAAGCAAAGTAGCTTAAGTTCAATGAAAATAACTTTCTAAGTTAGGGAAAAAATAACACCTATTTTAAAGCAAAATAACACTCATTTCAAAGAAAAATAACACCTATTTTAAAGGGAAAATAACATCTACTTCTTCAGGTCTCTAAATATTGGTAACTTAAACTACACCAAGTTTTATGTGACAAAATATGATAAATGCATTGTTTGCATGGATACTATTACTTAGATTTTACCTGAAGAGAGTTTTTTAAAGAACATGTAAACAAAAGCACTAAAAAATAAGGTAAACTGAATGAGCTTTACGAGATTTCCCTTAATTTACACTTCCCCACTATTTACGGTACACTTGTTCGCCCTGTCCCTCTGAAAAGTATAAATACGTAAGCACTGTACATTAAATTGTCCTTGCGACTCCGAAATAAAATTTAATAAAGACTGCACCTACAACGGTAACGACTTAAGTTTTAAAATCAGTTTTTACATTTAAAATGTTTTCCCAGCAAAGAAGTTTGTGGAGTAAAGACCCTTCAAAAACATCTTAACATGGGTTTTACTGTATTTTATTTTATCAAAGTTACTTAGTTATTTCATACATCTTTGGTCATTTCTTGATAGTTCCTAAAAGGCCTTTCGTTAAATCGCTGTTTTCGTTATTCCAGAGTTCGTTAAATTGGGGCTCTACTGTATATAATTTAACTTGCTCTGGGTTTTCAACCGTGTATGCTTGCACGCCTGTAAACCTTGTTGAATAATACATGCACCGCATCTGCGAGAGTTGATATTGTCGTTTCTCTCATAGTTTGGCATTCACCTTGTGTTGTTTAAGTGTGTTGATGTATGTCAGGTGTTCTTTGAGTACCCCTACTCTGATCAGACCTGTTTGACGGGGTGTATTTAGTTTGCTCCGTCTGTGTGGTACCTAGGTGGGCACAAATCTCACAGCAAACAGAAACTTTGTGAAGGTGGTAAGGCTTCCACTACTTTGATACTGAAGCAGGAGTCAAGTTCTATTTGTCTGATGCAGTGCATGCTTCTACTGGCTTCTTCAGTATACAAACTTGACAAGTTATATATTGTTTTGTGTCTGCTCTGTTGAAATTCATCCATTCTTTGCCCAAGTGTCAGTCACAGAAAAGAATGGACACATGTATGTACTGTATTACAAAATACATTATTATGTACACTGCATTTACTTTTATACAAACACTCATTCTTGAGGCATCCAGACAATTATGAGCACCATTTAACAATTATTTTTTTCCTCTAGTCTATAGCTTGAATTACAGCAGAATTTTCAAAATTCTACTTTGGGTTAAAGAAGGGTGAACTATAAACAAGCATACGCAGTACAGTATAATTCTTGCAGAGAAGAACAGAACATACAAATAGAGATGTATTAATATAAATTTTTGAAAACAAAATTTAGAGAAAGGAAGTTAAACTGAAAACTACGTGTGATTTCATAATTGATGGACACAAATTTGCACATTTTAAGCATGACATTTTAAAAGGTAACACATTGCTAACGTAATTTCTATCATTCTTTTTTTAATAAATAATACATGTACAAAAATACCCAATAATTAGTTAGTTAAGTGAAATGACATGTTTTCACTGTCAGACACCTACATGAAAATTTGGTAAGTACCTATTACAGTATTTACTGAACATAAATATGTATTGTCAACATAAATGAAAGGAAATAAAAGTAGGCCTACTAATTATTTTTAAAATTTCGATACACATAATAAATACTTGTACAGCTCGACAAACAACACCACAGATGGCAAGTAGAAAAGATTGGCCCACATACCTTGGTGGAGGCTTCACCGGCATAGTCAGCAGTGACTGTAGACCTTCTGTGTTCCTGCCGCTCCTTCCTCCTATTTCACGCTGCGGGTGTGAAGCCTGCAGCAGAATTAACCAAATCCATTACAAAATCACAACAGCATGAGAAGACGATAAATGGGTCTAAACATCTGCCAGCTCATTACGAGACTCAACAATTGATTTAGGCATACAAAAAATGGAGCTACAGTATGTAATAGTTAGGTTCCTTAGCCCTATGTACTCTGTATCACAGTACATCAGAGTACACAGGCCTTACCACCAACACTCTAAGACAGAGAATGAATGGCCACAGAGCTGACACAAAGCAAGCCCTAGCTGGACGCAACATCTGCCCACAAGAAAAGCCTGTTGCAGCTCACGCAGTTTCCCATAGCAAAGACTTTGATTCCTGCTACAGCACCAAAATTGTGAAATCCTTGCCATCTTCTTGCAATAGTTCAGAGCTCAGACGCTGGGAACTGACCCACCAATATATCATAAAATCAAGACAACCTCCAGGCCTCAATATCAGATAACTCACTTTTCTTCCCCCCTATTCATTGCAAGCCATCACAACCAGACCTACATTACTGCCCCATGTTTGAAATTCCTGCAGTACTTAGTTCGCCTTCCGGCCGCTAGGCTTACAGGTAACAGAGCACACACTGCTGCTGGATTGCAGTGTGTCATGTCTTGCCGCCCAAGGAAGCCAGTTTAATACTGGCAAAACATTGCGACCACGCTTCCGCGCAAAAATGTGCGTCGTCCCTTCGTGTGTGTGTACCTATTTACAAGTATCAAGGAAGAAAATAAGTGCGACTGATTAATTGTTATGATAAGTCAGCAGCAGGAAAAGGAACATTTAGCGAGTTCAACGTCATACATGTTAGAATCTATTGTCCTATTTATATACAAGCCCTGACCATTTTTCCATTAGCTGCTACTCACTGGAAGAGCACACGATGAACTAATAGATAGTGCATTCATAGGACAGTGGATTCCAACATGTCGGTCATTGAACTTGCGAATTATTCCTTTCCCTAGTCATCAGTGACATAGTTTCCACACTTTGAGGACATTGTTTACCATATATACTCGTGTACAGTGCACAACACGATTTTTGCAACAAGTTACAGAGAAAAAAAATTGTTAGAGCCTCGCTAGTATGTATAAAAAAAAGGACGAGAAGATGAGCCGAGTGAGCCTGTGAAACAGCACGTGGGACGCTACAATGGAACGGTCAAGGAAGGAGAGGGGGAAGAAAGGAAACGTGGCTGACAACATATAAAAGAGAGAGGAAAGATTATATTCACACTGGTTAAGAGTGTGAAGGCAGAGAGGCTGGTGGCGAGCCAGGAGGGATGGGGTGGCTTGTCTCTCTGCCAAGGTCGCTTGCTGTCTGCCAGCCCTCGAGCCTCGCCTCACGCGTGTGTGTGCCTGAACAACATTCCCTCTCTTGCTCTGCTGTGCCAGCCGCTTCCAGCATGTCCCTCCTCCACCCTCACGCACCTGAGATACCATCACTCCTAAAATAACATGCAGTGACAAGCATGCTTGACATTTTTTTCTCTCTCCTGGTGTGTTTGGGGGGAGGGGGAGGGAAAAAAAGAATGACACTCATTTTTCTTCCTTCCTTTCCCATGGAAAGATAGCTGGTCACGAGCCATCAAATATCTTTCCCCGGTTGGGGATGGGGAAGGGGGAAAAAGGAGAACAATGAAACCCTTTTTCTTTCTTTCTTTCTCCATGGACCGATAGCAAATCAAGAGACGTCAAAATTAACTTATATTGCTTACGCCCCACCCAAGAAGTTTCATTTATGCCACATCAAATTGCAGACTCTTTGTAACCAACACCCTTTCAGACCAGGCGGACACAATTGCGACCATTAAAATTTCAAAAAAATTCAAGGTCATTTAGTTATTAAAATTGTAAAATGCAAGGCAAGTCGCTATTCTCGCCTGAAAGAAACATGCGTTGTCCTAGTCAAGACAACGGAAATATTGTCGTATCCTTCCGGCCTGCCGACAGGGCTACTCGGGTCAAGACTACTGCTGAATGCTGGGAAATACTTTCACACACCAACGCCGCCATACTTGTATCGCTTTGACTGAAGACTACGTAAATAATAGAGTCTGTTGTTTGTGTTGTTTTTGAGACTAAATTAAACGTGCTCTATTTTACTATTCACAATTAAAATATGTGAAGTGCTGTTTGTAACCTTTAAAGTGGTAGTTTTTTAATTAGTGTGATACGAAAATTTTACTTTCAGCTGACATGTAAATAAAGGTACTAAATCCACCGTTAGAGAGTAGCACGCGTCGGGGAGGAGTCGCAACGACCCTAGTGGTGACTCGGTCAATCACATCAACAACTGCGCTAACGAAACCTTGCCTGCTAACCTTCAAACTTACATTTTTCTAGTTTTTTTAAAAATATTTGCTACTCGTAATGAAACGTGGACTTGAAAAAAATCTCTGTAGCTATTTTTTTTTCAATGATGTCAATAACATGTAACCATTACATTATTTAGATAGTTAAACATTTGGTTTAAAATACTTTGTTTTAACGACAAGAAGCAACATTAAAACAATGCTTACAATTTTTAATGTAATTAGCGTTTCTACTATGCAGGAAACGTTTTCATCATTTGTTCATTGCCAAAAACGTTTCATGTACCAAACAATTCTAATTTTAAAACAAATCTCAGCCACGCCATGTTCTTTTTTCATTTTGTGGCTCGGACGCACTTCATCACGTGATAATTGACAGGTTCTTATTGGCCATCATTTGAAGCCTCATGTATGAGGTGTCTGGAAATTGTCGTTCTCGAGACGTAAATCGGAAACTCCAGACAACAGACTAGTAACTCCAGCCTGTGGCTTGTCTTTTAGATTTTAGAATTGTACAAGCATGCACACAGGCTGTGAACCACCAAATACACTCATGCTTACAGACTACTTTCAGCATGATTCCTAGAATAGCGCCCCTGGCTGCAGGCTGCTAGCGACCTTGGCAGGCTACCTATAGATAGCGGCCGACATGACAAGCCACCCCCCTACCCTCGTTCACCCTCATCCTCTCCGCTAGTCTCACTCTAGCCACTGTGAATCATCTTTCCTCTCTCTTTTCTTTGTTAGCCACAATTCCTTCCTTCCTCCTCCTCCATCCTAGTGAATCCATTGTAGCCTCCCTCGCGCTGCTTCACAATTTTTTACTCTCATGATTTTTTACATTCTAGCAAGGCACATAAATTTTTTTCCCTGGAATTTATTGAAGAAATCGTGGTGCGCATTATACACTAGGGCGCACTATACACGAGTATATGTATACGGTATCTGCATGTGTTTATCTATGGCCTCAAATGTGATTTAGATTGCTTGCATCACGGCGCTGCACGTAAACATGTTTTTGACCAAATTTTTGGGTGAAAATATTGGGAGTGGCCATTATGAGGTGTAACATCCTTTAAGATTTATTTTGGGGTAAAATAATTCGTAAATGTTTCCTGTATTCATCTGGCTATATCGTGATTTTCTTCTCCCCCCCCCCCCCCAACAAAAAAATTCTAGGCACAGTAAACATACAAAAAAATTAAGGAACCTTGTTACTCCATTCATATGCATCACTAATTATTGTGTTTATTGTTGATAGACAGGTGTTGGAAATATCAGCGAATGTCAAGTATTATCCGTCTGTCTGTTTTAACCTTTAAACATCCGTTAAAACTGAAAAAAATCCGTTAAAATGGCAGGCTGTAGCAACTGGCGTGTAAACGAGAATCTAGGTATCCAGTCTCCACAGCGCGGTGGTGGAGGGCACAGGAACTAATACACAGATAGTGCTTCGCGTCTCTGTTAGAATGTGCTGCAGGGTAGCGTGCTCTATTGATTAATTCTATTACCAACAGAATGTGGTAGTATCCAGTATGATTATTTTCTGTCGCATCTTGTGATAAAACCAAAGAATTGATAAAAAAAAATCCATACTTACGTATGCAAAATTTTTTTAAAATAAATTTATTACTGTAAACTAAAATAAGGTTTCGCCGATGCTAACAAAAAACACTTGAGTGCAAAGTATTTTTAGTGAGCAGTCCAACAAGTTTGTTTCACGAGCACGGCTGCCTACTGCCTACAAGTTACAATGGCTAGCGCAGCACGTAGTGTGAAGGTTCAGCCACTTCCCCATCTTGTTTAAATATTTATAAAGTGTTTTTATTTTCTTATTTAAATTTATATGTAAATTTTTCTTAACAGGCTATATGCCATTTTCAGGGTGAGTTTGTCAGGTGTCCGGTGTGATGCAACAGAATTCAATAACCTAGTAATTGGGGACATGTTAATTTAAATTCATCGTTTCAAAATTCAAATAAATATAGTCAAGGAATTTTAAAGTAGAGTCATTTGATTATTTTCCTGGCTTGTTTGGTTTCAAATTGACCACAGTAAAATTTTAATTATTTTTAATGATATAACTTTTACTTGTATTTCGACCAATTTTTGAGTTTTGGCAGTTTTAGCTTATTATTATATTTGCCCTGGTGAAGTGAGTAACTTCAGGTGTTGCAAGCTTCTCCAGGCTGTAGGATTTCTGGCGCCGACATTGTGGTTGATCGCTTGCTTCATGGAATTCTCTCCATGACGTAGGTTATTGACGCACGTAGGTCAACCATCACAGGGGGTTGCTTAGGGTATTGCGCCGCGAAAGTAGTTCCACTGTCGCGCACTCTTTGTCCCCAATTATTATATTTGTGTGGATAAAGAATTTTATTTCAATGTAAAACCTATAAACGGAAATTTTGGAATCCTTTGTGATCTGTTTTAAGTGTAATTTTGCTGGTTTTGGGAAGATTGGAGTCTGTTGTATCACTCCGCCGTGGTGCGCTATTTGTTACCATGTCCGTTGCCGTGTAGAACAGTTGGTGACGGGCGCTGGCCCGAGGCGGTCGCTAGTTGTTTATCAGTCGTGTAGTGATGGCGGAGCGGGAGAGACGTCTGGATGTCGTGAGGGCGCTGCGGGGGTGGCCCTGGGAGCGCTGGAGAGACTGCACGAGGCTTTTGTGCTTCTAGAGTTTTTTTTTCTTTGTTTTTGTTTGTTTCGTCTGAACATTGTCAAATGGTGGCGGGAAATACGGGGGTTCGTTTTTTTTTATAAGTGTATTCAGTCATGGCATAGGTAGCACTGATAAAATCGCAGGCAACGAATAAGTCTCATCATTTACCTTTTTTACCTTGTTTTTTTTTTTGTTTAACTCACGGTCAGACATGGTAACGCCGGACAGCTGACGTGTTTATTTGTGCTTGGTAAATAACCGCCTTGTGTAAGAAACTTACTGAATCCAAACATCTGTCAAAGTTAAAGTACAAAATAAATCAACAGTTGACTGAGTAAGTGAGTTGTTATTGGTGAAATCACGTTGGTTGGTTAACCCTGAA
>PNEQ01060758.1:0-13363 GCA_003012365.1 Medauroidea extradentata | reverse complement strand
AAATGACAACCACAACCCTCTGATTGGCTAAAATTTCCAACTTGCAGCACTCCTTCCACAGAAAATAGCACCGGGCCAAAAATGAAATCCTCCACGAAAACGGCCAGCGTTCTGCCATACCTTCCACAGAACCTTCCACAGCACCTGCCACAGCAGCTTCCATGGAAGAAACTTCCATCGTGGCACACGGGCTTAACATCTTTGGAAAAGTTAGAAGAATAACAGTTCACGCCACGGTCGTAGAAGAACAGGTCTCGACACGCGCCTGGATATTTGACCGGGGACCCCCTTGTTGTTTTAGTTTGGCTGTAGTTCACCAAGTTACCGAGAATATTGTGTGTTATTGGCGAGGATGTTAAGCTGGGTTCACAATTAAAAACTTAAGAATTATGACGTGTAGCTATGGGTTGACTTAAATTGAAACTGTGTTACTTAACGTACCGATTCGCAACAGAGCTTAACAGGCCGTGTGAGGTCGTGTGGCGTGTGGGCCATGACTTAATAAGTAACAGGTAACAGGTATAGCGAAAATTTATATTTTTCCGAAAGAATTAAGGGAATGATTACCTCTATGGAATGAACCAATCAGAGCATTCGGGATGTTAAATAAACATGGCGGATATTTAAATAAAATACGTTAAATACGGTGTGGTGCTATATATGATGGATTTGGCATATTATGATCATTTCAAGCTGAAAATTGCAGTTAAGCTTATATTTATTTTTAGTTTAACGACAGAAAAGCTGTTTGAAAAGCTTTTAAAAACCCATTTGGATGGCGAACAACTCGTAGTATAAGTTATTACTATTTTGTATACACTGCATATTATTATTTATAAATATGTTAATCTGATTTAATGGAAATTCTTGCTAAAATAACAGAAATATAACATGTTTGTTACATGTACTAGTTTAGACGCTTAACGCATTTAAATAACTTGTTTAGAAGTGCTGCCTAAGTGAAGTATTCGGTGACTCAGAGGTAAAGTTTTGGTTTGTGACCCCAAGGTTGACGGTTCAAAACTCACTTGGAGTATATATTTTTAGTAATTTAAAATTGTTAATTTATATTTGCACATTACGAATACGTGAAATTTTCTTGGGTTTATATGTGCAGCCTCGTTATAATGTGATTACCCGATTGTACGAGAACTGTTATTCAAGTAATGAACATGGAGATGCAATTTTTTATTTCTAACATATTTTTTACATTAGTATTTCATTTATACCATTCCTTGGCGATATTCTGGACAACTGGCGACGAAATATATTAAAGAATCAACAGTAATTTCACGCATTTGAAGAAAGAATAGTCGGGTTCTTATTGGTTGGAATTAAGAATTAACACATTTATTATGAACCAGAATTACTTATGATTTTTTTCCGAGTGCATGATTGACGCTTACTGCATAATTCTTAATTCTTAAGTTTAAATTGTGAACTAGGCTTTACGGCGGTCGGACTAAACTCCACCCACTTCCTTTCCGCTAAGATAAACAATTTATCAAAACATATTTTTTATCAATTTATGGAATACTTTCTTCGCTCACAAATTTAAGAAAAGGCTCCAGCAATCTTTATTTACTTTATAAATTTAACAATGGAAAAAAGTGGACTGAGTTTGAGTCAGTCCGACCGCCCGGAAAACAGCGACAAAATGTACGACATTTTCGGTAACTTGACGAACTACAGACAAATAACAAGGGGGTCAAGCAAAATACATTGTTAGATAGGCGAGTGTCCAGACCTGTTCTTCTAAGACCATGGTACAGACCAATACGAGCGCTATGAAGGGCCTGCAGAATCGAACTAATTCAATTTTATTTTTTATTTTACGCCAATACACCATTATGCGTAAAATATATGACATAAGTTACATAAATAAGATTAAAATATATAACATAACTTTAATAAATAAATTAAATTGATGGCCTTATGAACATTTTATATAAAATATTTGTTATTATTTTTTTTAATTTGCATTTGACTTCCACGAGCATTAAGCTCATGTATTCCATAGAACCTTCCACAGCTGCTTCCATGGAGGCTAGGAAACAAGAGCTTGCGCAAGTGCTTGCACAGGTCATTCCATCATGGCACACGGGCTTAAGTGAGAAAACATAATTGTGATGGAAAAATACATAGAGAAACTTTCTGTTGCCGCTTCGAAATTTTGTAGCTTGCGTTGAACAACTGAAATTTTGTTGCGTATTTTACAAAATGTGTTTCTAGCGTTCTTGCATGCTTTATAAACCCGGCCTTAGGCATACATCAGTGAATGTAATTGACACATACAAAATAAATTGGTTATGCTTTTACTGCTCATATTCATGTTTAAGTATGAAATAGTAATTGTTAAATTCGTAAGGCGTATAACACGTTCAAACAAAAATGAAAAACTCTACTCAAGCTAACAAACTGCTGAAAGACAGCCAAAAAAGATTATTTAATCATGAAAACACATCCCTATTCAATAACACTTTAAAACTTGAGTCATGGTGTGACATCTATTCAGAGTCTGATCCAAATAAACCTTGGAATAAATTTTCTACCCTATGATGTGGCCAGGATCACGGGAATGTCTGTTTACGTTTTCTTTGAAATTAATAGTACGCAAAGTTTTAAGAATGGGCGCCAGCTAGCCTAATGACTCGGGCTAACACCAGACTCTTACTCAAAAAGATGTTATAATACTTGGGTGTGGGAACGAAGCGAGCCCCATCCCGTGATGACCTGTCAGATAAAATAACAAAGTAGTTATTTAGGTTTCACGATGACACGTGTGACAGAGACTAGCGTCCACGTGGCTTCGGAATAGTCATAATTTCAGACTCCAGTAGGTACTCACTAGGTAATACACCTTACTGATCATTGAAAATAACGCAAATATGAAAGTTCTCATATATTGCGAGGTGGATGTCGACGGATTAAGGCGTCACTCTTAAGTTCCCCTGGGAAGCGGGGTACGCTACATTCACAAGTCAGACTTCTGGAGAAATAACACGGCGTTTATTAGCACTCAAAAGATGAAAGTGATGTTAGCAACTTAAAGCGGGCACAGGCCTATGGCCGCCTGCTAGCCTACACTGAACAAAATGCACGTGGCTCGGTGCGAGATAATAAGAGAGAGAGTTAAAGTGTGGCGGGCGGAGTCTCCCACACGCGAACGACGTATCTCGGGGGCACAAATACAAGAAAGAAAGTTCCGGTACTTACATTAAGACTACTGATTTACCTAGGTGATTGGAGTAACAAGTTGAGGTCCCCCGAGACAGCGACACTCACGACGCGCACGTCCGTTCTTATGGCCCGCTGGAAGAAGACTGTCTTTTCCACCGCCTTCCGCTCGGCAGGTATGCTGGCTGGAAGGCGGGGGAGGGAAACAGAAATTTCCCTAAGTGAAGGATAAAATGATCACAATATGATTGACACATAATTTTTACATTAAATTTACAGCGTCTACTGTTCAATGTCCGCTGAAAAATAAACATACACATACCCTTCGACAATATTATTACACTGAAAATCAAACACTTTTGTCTATATATTGTTTACCACTACGCCTAGCCACTGTGGCTTCTTTATAGTTTGGGTTAATTATGAGATGTTTAGTCTACTGCTCTGTCGCTGGCCGAGAGCGAGAGTGAGTGAGTGTTTGCTCGGTGTTGACGGGGTCACACTTCGCTGTACTAATGTAGTGCTGTAGTGCCTGTCTGTAAATGATATGGCCACTCACCTACCTTGACATGGCGAGGCATAAAAGGCTGACGCCTTACCGACGTCAAACACCCCCTCCTTCAGAGCCGCTTTCTGCCGAGCCTAGTCCTAGTAGCGGTGTCGGACCCGGGGTCGTGGCCGCAAGTGGTGGTGGTGACCGCTGACGTCACGCCGTCGGCATGCTGCTTCCGCTCGTACCTGCTTGGGCGGCGACTCGTCGGCGCAACACGTCCACATTGGTGGGCGGCGTCGGCATCTGGACTTCTGCTTCCGCTCGTCCTCCCTCGTGTTGTGGAACCACGTGACAGCATCATGGGGTCTGCAATCGCGACCGCAGATGGGCCTGTGTGTCGCGGCGATGCAGTACTCGCAGTGAGCTGGTCGTGGGGCTCATCTCCCCTGGTGTGCAGCTCGGTGACGGTTAGCTGCAATGTTGTATGGGTGTGGCGCATCACGACACCAAGAGCCTGGAATGGTGGTACCGTCAGCTCCGGTGGCGGTGGCCACAGGGTCGTCTGACGTGTTGCTGTTGTGGAGTGTTCCGCATCTCCCTCGTTTGCCGCAGGGTTTACAGCTGGGCTTCGTGCCCTTGTTGCTCGTACGTCAGGTTTCAGGGCGCTCAACTGGTTGCTTTGCATTCTGTCACGCTCTTGCGCATCGCTCTGTCGTCGTGCCTCCAGGATCTGTTTGCCGGGCTCCAGTGAGGGCAGCGAAGTACTCACGTCTTCGTTCATTTCCGGTTGTATCTTCTCGGGTGCGATTCTTCCGTGAGTGAGTCGGAGCTCATCACGGTGAACCTTCTGCGTGCGTCTAGCTCCAGTGCGCACGATGTAGACGCTGTTTCCTAGCTTGGTCATGATACGATGAGGTCCGCTCAATTTGGCCGCTAGGCCAGCACAGAAGTTTTTATTTGCGGCAGATTGGGGGTGCTCCTTAACATACACGTCATCGCCTGGATGTAAGTCCTGTGGTTGGCGCGTAGTGGTGGGTGTGCATCTGTTTACATAGTTTTCCTGCTTTTTCCTCGCCTCACGCAGCATTTCATGTCTCGCCTGGCTGTGGTCCCCCTCAGTCACTGGTTCGACCCGCGGGCAGCACATTCCTCCCGGTCGTGCCAGGTTCTTCCCTTGGAGTACCTCGGCTGGCGACATGCCTGTTGCCTCGTTCGCACGTGTGCGTAGGCAAAATAGGGCGGCGGGTAGGTGCTGAGGCCAACTGGTGTGGTCGTCGCCTACACGCATGTGCTGTTGCACCTTAAGTTCCTGGTTTCTCCTCTCCGTTGGGTTAGCCCTAGTGTGATATACGGCTGTCGCTAGGGCGACAGTATAAAATGGTTCAGTGGGTAACCTTGGTTGTTGTTGTTGGCCGTCTGGGCGACGGAATTTGAATGCATTACAGATTTTGCAGTTACGTACAAACAGGCGCGTGTTACTACCTATTCCGGGCCAATGGTATTGCCGTGCGATGTTTCTGCGCGTTTGTTCCACGCCCGGGTGTCCGGACAGATGATCGGCGTGTGCATATCTAATCTGGCGCTGTCGAGCTGCCTCGGGCACGTAAACCTTCCATTTCCTCCCTTTTCCGCCAGGCAATGTCTCTAACGTGTCATCAACCACCCTGTATTTATGCAGCGGTCGTTCACCGAATGCCCTTACGCGTTCCTGCATGAAAACATCAGTGTCTTGCGCGATGCGTACCTGCACGTACAGTTGTTCGGCACTTCATTGCTCGTTTGAATCGTTCTTCATGCTTAACTGATTGAGTCTAAGGATCTGGTGTTCGTCACTGAATGTCACTGTGTTCTGCGCGGGTAACATGTCCTCCCATTCGTCCGGGTCGTTCGTGCACAGTTCCGCTCCTGGTGCACGTGACAGTGCGTCCGCGAGCTCGTTTTCTTTCCCGGAACATGTTCCACTGCAAAGTCGAAACCTTGGTTCAACATGGACCACCTGGTGAGTTTGCTGCGATATTCACGCATCTGGTTGAGCCATACTAGACTGCGGTTATCAGTTCTTAATGTGAACCGTTGGTATTCCAGATAGTGTCTGTATTTCTTAAACGCCCACGTGATTGCCAAACACTCGCGTTCGTTTACATTGTATCGGCATTCGACCGTCCCTAACTTCGCACTGCCGTAGTCGATGATGCAACGTTCGCCCGTGTCATTTAACTGGTACACAACCGCGCCAATGCCGTCCGGGCTGATGTCAGTCTGCACGTACAAGTGGCGTGTGGGGTCGTAACGGGAAAGTTGGTGACATGATTGATACTGTTTCTTTATGGCTTTGAATGCGTTTTCTGTGGCTTCCGTCCAACGGTATTTCTGCTGTGTTTTTAGTAGTTCTGTAAGTGGTGCTGTGATTGTTGCAAAATTTTCGATATATTGTCTGAGCCAATTTATAAGTCCGAAAAACTTCCTGAGTTGTTTCCGGGTGACCGGCGTCGGCCAGTCATCTATCAGGTGCAGATGTTCATCACTAGGCTGGTTACCTTGTTCGTTTACTATATGTACTAAGAAGTCAAGTTCGATTTTACCTATGTGACACTTGTGATTTGCACACGTGAGGTTAGCAACTGCGAAACGTTCTAATACTAGGTCCAGATGGTGTATGTGCTCCTCCCAGCTGTTTGACCAAATGACTACGTCGTCTAAGTATGTGGTAGCAAACCTTCCATTAAATATATCCAGGACGTGTACCATAATAGCCTGGAAGGTAGCGGGTGCGCACTTCAGGCCGAACGGCATTGCACAAAACTGGTATCTATTACCGTCTGGGGTAGTGAAAGTGGTCTTCGCACGATCAGCTGGCAGCACAGGAACTTGCCAGTATCCCGACCTAAGGTCGAACGAGGACATTACTTTTGCGGAACCTAATAAGCTGAGGGCACTGTTTACGTTAATAACTGGTGGTACTGATGATTTAGTGATTTGATTGACAGGTTTCAGATCTACGCAGAAACGCCAAGTTCCGTCTTTTTTAGGGGCTAAGGTAATAGCAGAATTATAGTTACTCTCAGAAGGTTCTATTATGCCGTCAGCTAACATTTCACTAACCTGTTCCTCGATGATGCGATGCTGCGGCTGCTGGAAGTCTCTGGGCGGCGTGTAGACTGGGTCGTCGTGCACGTTTGGTATCCGATGCACAGCTATGGAAGTGCGATGCAGCAGGTCACCTGCGGCGAATACCTCCCTTCGTTTGTCAAGGATGCTTTGTACTGCGGCCTGGTGTTCCGGCGGAACGGTGTGATCGAAGTCCCTAAGGTTCACAGGTGGTGTCACTACTGTTTGGTGGTATCCCAGATGATATGCCGTTTTGCGTTGTTGTTTTCCGAAATGCACACGGTTGCGAGATATATCAATGACAGCTTGTTGATCGATAAGCCTCGGCACTCCAAGTATTACGTTTTCACGCAACTCTCTCACAACTAGCACAGGTACCGTTGATAACTCGTCGCGAACGGCAATGTTTACGTTTGCTATTCCCGCCACGTAGCCGGTCGCGTCTTGCGTGGCGAGCTGCACTGTGTGTTCACATGTTTGCAAATTGTTGAAAGGTGAAAAATCTCCTTAATGAAATTATGTGAGGCGGCCGTATAAATTAAGGCGACTGTCTCTTTACCGTTCACTGTCACTGCGATGCGTAGTAAATTGTCGTAATTTTGATTGACGGGGATGAAAAATTTGACCTAGCTGTGGTTCTATTTTACTGGTGTTTTTAGGTTGGTCACTATTGTCACTTGCCTGGTTTTCTGGTGAGTTCCGTCTGTCGGGAGTTATAGCTGGGGGTCTCCCTACCCCGAGTGGTCATTTCCCGCATTGTTTTCCCTGAGGCGGGGGCACTCCGCGTGCCAGTGGTATTGCCTGCCTGGGCAGAACCGACAGGGCCGGTTTGGAGGTGGTCGCTGTGATGGATTGGTAGCTCCCGGGTTTGACGATGTGGGGTTGCCGGCGTTGCCCTGGTGTGTGTTTACCGCTGGGCTGTGCGGTGTTTTCGCCATCCCCGTCCTCTCCGGCGGGGCTTCCATTCTGCGTGTGTCACGTCTGTATGCGGGGTTGGTAGTCTGTGGGTGCTGGTTGGTTTCGGCCATGTCACGTGCCACTCCTGCAGCGACTCGTATGAAGCTCTCTAGGTCATTATGTATGGCTGGTCGGAGTGCGGGGCTGTACTCTGGCCGCACTGTCTGCAGGACTGCTTCCAGGACATCCGCGGTGACATCATCGGGGTAGAACCGCGTTACCAGGTTGATCTTGCGGCGGATGAACATCTCTAGGTCTTCGTGTGGTCATTGTTGTTCTGTAAAGAGGTTGAGCTGTGTCTGAAGCACAGTTAGTGTGTTGGCGTAGCGGGTTGAGAACTTGGTCACAAATTGTTCCCACGTCATGTTATAGTCAGTCACTGTCTGCCACCATGATCGTGCAGCTCTTTGCAGCTGTGCGCCGACAAGGATTGGCCACTCTTGCTCGGCTACACCATAGCGTTGTAGGCGCTCGACGCACGCCTTGACAAAAGCTCGGGGTCTTCAGTTCCCCATCCCGCGAAGGTTGGTAGGGTTTGGAATTTCGCCGGTGTCCTGGTGTAATGACACACGGCGGCTGGTTGTTCAAGGGTAATCACAGGTATGGTGTTGTAGATTGACTTTCGTCGTGACAATTGCAGTACGTTCGGTGTCACCGGTGGCAACACTGTCCCGCTTCCGTTCGCCTCACTGGCTCGCTCCGCTGTGATGTTCTCCATACAATATATGCACTGGTAATATCCTCTGTGGAAAAGTCTCCATTTCTAAGTGGTCATGCAGCTGATGTGACACTGTCGTTTACACTCGCGGCACCGTGTTCTCTCCCCACTTGGTGGTTCA
The DNA here is from genome assembly GCA_003012365.1 of Medauroidea extradentata. NCBI lineage: Eukaryota > Metazoa > Arthropoda > Insecta > Phasmatodea > Phasmatidae > Medauroidea > Medauroidea extradentata. Next base: position 4,789 of record PNEQ01060758.1, on the reverse strand, counting down.
CAGTTCGGAAAGTCGCACATTTTCTCCTGTACTGCGTGACGCGTTTTCTCGGCCAGTTGTTTCGCCAGGCGCGCAGTCCCTTCTTCAACCCTGCACTGTTCGCATGTAAACTGTCCCGTCCTCCATTGGATTTGTTCTGCTAGGCAAAGTGTCGTGCTCGGTACCGTACGGTCACATAGGTTGCAGGCGGCCAGGTCACGCCCTGGACCATCCCGCAGTGACCTTTGGGGTTTCGTATCGGTCGGTCCTGTATAGAGCCGATGCCGCGTTGATGATGTCATCTACCGTGAGCAATTACAAATGTTCGTGGGTGGCTCATACTTCACGAATGGGTCGTCCTTAGTCACTCGGTGGCACCAATTGCACAGGGCCAGCGTCCTCATATCCATCGCGGTTGTAACAGCGTTGCGTGGGTACCGACGCGGTAGCATGGTGCAGCTGCGCGGTTGCCGACGCGGTAGCACGGCATGGTTGTTTGGTTTCCGACGCGGTAGCACGGCACGGTTGCGCGGTTCTTTTCGTGGGGGAAATGTCCCTCACCTCTCGCGCGTGCCACGGCGGCCGGTGGCTGGTCGGTCGTCCGGTGTGCTGTGTTTAATCCTGGGGTGATGTTGTCTAGCGGATGGTGTCTCGTGACCGAATGCGCGCGCTTCAGGTCCCTTCGGGTCCCCTCGGTACGGACCGATGTCGCTCGCGTGGGGTGATAAGCCGTGCGCGTCCTTGCAATGCTTCCTAGGGGGGTAGTGGCAATTGCTGTCCCTTTGTCCGCGTGGGTGGTGTGCAATATGGTGGCTTCTCGCTCTTCCTCCGCTCGCTTGCCACGTGCTACGCAATGGCGGCAGTTCTTTCCTTCGCCTTTATCGCAAATGTCGTGACGTCGTTTACCGTTGTTTACACTCGCCCCACGTTGGGCGCCAATTTGATGTGGCCGGGATCACGGGAATGTCTGTTTACGTTTTCTTTGAAACTAATAATACGGAAAGTTTTAAGAGTGGGCGCCAGCTAGCCTAATGATTCAGGCTAACACGAGACTCTTACTCAAAAAAAAGATGTCATAATACTTGGGTGTGGGAACGAGGCGAGCCCCATCTCGTGATGACCTGTCAGATAAAATAATGAAGTAGTTATTTAGTTTTCACGATGACACATGTGACAGAGACTAGCGTCCACGTGGCTTCGGAAAAGTCATAATTTCAGACTCCCGTAGGTACTCACTAGGTAATACACCTTACTGATCATTGAAAATAACGCAAATATGAAAGTTCTCATATATTGCGAGGTGGATGTCGACGGATTAAGGCATCACTCTTAAGTTCCCCCGGGAAGCAGGGTACGCTACATTCACAAGTCAGACTTCTGAAGAAATAACACTGCGTTTATTAGCACTCAAAAGATGAAAGTGATGTTAGCAACTTAAAGCGGGCACAGGCCTATGGCCACCTGCTAGCCTACACTGAACAAAATGCACGTGGCTAGATAATAAGAGAAAGAGTTAAAGTGTGGTGGGCGGAGTCTCCCACACGCGAACAACGTATCTCGGGGGCACAAATAAAAGAAAGAAAGTTCCGGTACTTACATTAAGACTATTGATTTACCTAGGTGATTGGAGTAACAAGTTGAGGTCCCCCGAGACAGCGACACTCACGATTCGCACGTCCGTTCTTATGGCCTGCTGGAAGAAGACTGTCTTTTCCACCGCCTTCCGCTCGGCAGGTAGGCTGGCCGGAAGGCGGGGGAGGGAAACAGAAAATTCCCTAAGTGAAGGATGAAATTATCACAATATGATTGACACATAATTTTTACATTAAATTTACAGCGTCTACTGTTCAATGTCCGCTGAAAAATAAACATACACATACCCTTCGACAATATTATTACACTGAAAATCAAACACTTTTGTCTATATATTGTTTACCACTACGCCTAGCCACTGTGGCTTCTTTATAGTTTGGATTAATTATGAGATGTTTAGTCTACTGCTCTGTCGCTGGCCGAGAGCGAGAGTAAGTGAGTGTTTGCTCGGTGTTGACGGGGTCACACTTCGCTGCACTAATGTAGCGCTGTAGTGCCTGTCTGTAAATGATATGGCCGCTCACCTACCTTGACATGGCGAGGCATAAAAGGCTGACGCCTTACCGACGTCACCTATTTGCGACACGGTTCAACCATGCATTCCCTAAGGTTACAATAAAGGAACACAGTAGCACTCCGTCTAGCAAATGGATGACGAGAGGTCTGTATATATCCTACAACAAACTTAGATCAATGCAAATGGCAAAGCGTCATTCCTTCAATGATAAACTCAAATTATATACAAAAAATTATTTAAAAATCTATAATAAAGTTATTCATGAAACAAAAAGATAATATAATAATAAGACAATCAAGAAAGCATTCAACAAAACTAAAAAAATTTGGGAACTGATAAGAAAAGAAACTAAACAAAAACAAATTCATAAAAATTTAACAATTAAAATCAATAATTACAACATTACTAGTCCAAAAAATATAGCAAATTAATTTAATAAATTTTTTGCTGCAATACCAAATGATCTAATAGCAAATTCTAATATTGGTCATACCAATAAGACCCCGCTCCCTTCTTTAAATTTTAAAAACCATAAATCAATATATTTTTACCCGGTAACAGAAGATGAAGTTATAAAATTCATACAAAATTTGAAAAATAAAAACTCTTGTGGTCTAGATGAAATACACACGGTACTAATAAAAAATGTCAGTATATCTCATCACCACTAACCTATATTTTTAATATTTGTTTATCAGAATGTGTTTTCCCTGATAGACTAAAATTGGCTAAAATAATACCCTTGAATAAAAAAGGTGATAGTACAAATATGAACAACTATAGACCCATAACACTCCTATCTTCATTTTCAAAAATTTTAGATAATATTATGGCAAAATGTCTAATTAACTTTTTGAATAAACATAATATAATTTTTTAAAATCAATTTGGTTTTATAAAAGGAACAAGCAATCTTCTGGTTTATTGATAACATAATAAATGCTCTTGACAAAGAAAAACAGGTTATGGGTATTTTTGCAGATATGTCAAAAGCTTTTAATTGTGTCAATCACAACATTCTACTCTACAAGTCAGAAACATATGGTGTAAGAGGTATCCCGCTCAAAATGTTTGAATCCTATCTGACCAATCGTATTCAAGTTACTTCAATAACCTATTGCGATGAGAGTGGATTTTATGCTAATTATATATCTGACCAAAACATCATAAATATTGGGGTCCCCATGGTTCCATTTTGGGTCCGCTTCTGTTTGTGATTTTCATAAATGATTTTCTTTCATCAGTGAAAAATAGTGATGTCATCATGTTTGCAGATGATACTAATTTATTATTAACTGAACAAAACAGTGTTGAATTGATAAAATATGTAAATTTAACAGTTACGAGCATTAGTAACTGGTTTATAAATATCAAACTAGTTTTGAATAGATCTAAATCCTCTGTAATGAAATTTACTATTACAGACAGTACAACTAAAAAGGATGCAACAATTCCCATAAATGTCAATAATCTAGAGGGAGTGGATAATATAAAATTCTTAAGATTACATATTGATAAGCATTTAACCTGGAATAATCATATTAATTTTATCTGTAAAAATTTGTCCTCAATGTGTTATGCCATTCACTCAATTAAAAAAGTTTGCTCTGTTGAGATAACACTAGGTCAGTATTTTTCTAATGTCCAGTCCTATCTTAAATATGGCATCATTTTTGGGGCAAAACCACCCATTGGATAAAGGTATCCAAACTACAAAAGAAGATAATAAGAATCATAGTAGGTAGGGACAAAATATGTCATTGTAGATCTATATTTAAGGAACTCAAGATTCTAACCTTTCCCTGCTTGTACATCTATCAAACTATACTATTTGTAAAGGAAAATACGGACACTGAATTAAACAAGAATGTTCACAATAATTTATTTTATTTATTTTTATTTTTTATTACGTTCCGTGGATCCTATATTTGAGGAGTTACTCTAGGATATGGAACAAGTTTAGAGTAACTATAGGGTAGACGGAGTATCCTCTATACAGCTGCATACGAAATAGTGTGTTCAACATGTGTCACGTGACTTTAGTGAAATATGCGCGGGAGATTTGAAATAACATTGAGAGAAAAGATAATAATTGCTTAGTAATCACAACCATGTTAGGTTATTTTGGTACCATATGAACATACAAACTAAGGAGAGCATACAACCATATTATCGCATAGCACAATTGTGTAGAAATTTCAGAACGACAAATGTAAACAATGTCTGCCACGTTACTGTTTTCCTTAACCCAGCTGTTTTTAGTAAAATGTAAATATTAGCTACTTACTTACTATAAGGTTTTGAACCGAGTTCTTGGTGACACCACGTGACTAAATATATATTCTGGAAGGTATGCTATGAGTTTCAAACAACATAACTGCATTTTGAACGCCGAGAAAACATAAATAAACGACACCAAACACTCGAGACCATGTTGGACACACATTTGTGACGTCATGCTCCCTCTACTACATATTGTTGCGTGCCATGTTCCTGGAGGCCAGTGGTCGGCGGCTGTTGCGTAACACCTTGAGGGCTGGCCGATGACTCAAAGCCCGGGTGGCTCATAGTGGGAAACCCGCCTAACCTACGTCATAGATACCTGTCCCAACTGCGTCTTAACCCTTCGAGGGTGGCCTACGTGACTAAAAGCATATCCGAAACATGATGAAATATCTATTTTTAGACCCCTGTAATGCG
>PNEQ01060756.1:0-13364 GCA_003012365.1 Medauroidea extradentata | reverse complement strand
CATGATCTTGTTATATTTAATTAAAATCTCGCTGCACTGGTCGTAGCACACGAAGCACATGAGGCACATTTACCATTTGTTCCCTCGTTGGTAGATGGACAGATGCTTACCTGGTCATCAGTTGCTTTAAGTTATGAAATTACATAGAATAAAATTATTAATAAACCAGGGTGGTCCAGCTGGTAGGGTTCTTTACAATGCGATACGTTTTATTTGTTTGGTATGTGCGAGGGAGAATATTGGCTTACTATCAAAAATATAAAACTGTTGGCGTAAATACAGAGTGACAGTGCAAAAAAAAAACCGGTACGTAATTTATTGTGATTGAAAACCTAAATCTTTTTAAGCTTTTAAGTTGTTAGTTAACACTACATATGGCACAATAGGTGTTTATTTTATGTACATTCTGTTTTCATACGTTCGTAATAATAGCCAGATTTGTATTCGCAACCAGTATTTTGACTAGAATTAAGTACTTTGAATCCATTTAGGCAGTGTCCTAACTCGCTAAAAGAGTACTCTCTCGTTCACTCTTGACGTCACTGAGGGAACTTTCTACAGTCCAAACTCAAAGGGAGAGTGTGCAATAGGAGAGTGAATGAGAGTGAGCAATGATGTTCCCTCATAGCTCACTCTAGCACCCTCTGTGACAGCTATAATGTTTTAAAATTAAACCATTTAAATTGTGTTTGTTGATAATTATTTTTACTCATTGTTTTAATCCGCCATTCTTGTATTTAATAAATATAATAAAGTAGATAGTAACAACAACATGCATTAAATATATTGTAGTTATTATAAAATCCAGATTTATCATCCCGTTTACTTTCGTTGCCTTGAGGGTAAACTATACATTTACAAGCGAAAACCTTATACAAATTTATGTAATGCACCGTGCAATTTATTTAAAACACTAAAAATTTAATTAAATTTATTGAGATTTAAAAACATGTACTGTACAGAAAAATCAGTGATGCCGAGTACAATGCTACATTTATAGACATACACTGTTTTTAAACATACACTGTTTTTAAGTATATTTAATGTCCTCAAAGGCATCAATATATTGTGTAATTTTATCAGCAATGAAGTAATTCAATGTTTTTTATTTATTTAATTTTTGAGGCATATATGTACCGTAATTAAATCGTTTGCAGTGTCGATTTTTTATTTGTATACTTACTATTACTGCCGATAGGATGCAGTGTGCCGAGTGGATAGTACGAGAGTAGACGTCCCAATTCGAATAAAGTGCGCCAGAGTGAGCAAGAGGGAGAGTGCACAGTGAGAGTGTGCACACTTTGACCTGCCTTAAACACTACGATTCCAGGTTTGGGTATTGCTGGATTCGAACCATACCCGAACATTTCGGGTACCCGCACACCCCTAAAATACATTAGAGCCCCCATTTTACGAAATGGCACAGCCTGTAAGAACAATTTCGTAAAACTTGTATCTTTTTAAAACTGATTTGTTTATTTACAGGTGGAAACAAGACAGAAGACAGAAAATCAACAGTAAAGGAAGATAGTCACGACGACGATGGACACAAGATGGCAGAAAATAATGTGTTAATAATATAAGAATGACAGGAAATAGGCTGCTAGGCTAACAAAGTAATGTAACGGACAGAAGTACAAGTACTTACAATTGATACTTGTAAATAGGTACACAAACACGAAGGGACGACACACATTTTTGCGCGGAAGCGTGGTCGCGACGTTTCGCCAGTATTAAACTGGCTTCCTCATTATTCATATGAAGCATTTCTGAAGTACCACTGGTATTTTATTATTAATTAGAATTTAATGAACTGAATTAGTTTCTTTGCTACAATTACTTATTATTTTTGTTTGTATTTAATTATATTTACCCTCATCACAAAACAAGAGTTTTACACTCTCACAAGCTACACTGAATTTTTCTTCACAGATTTCTTTCAAATAATTAGCCACTTTCTCTTCAGTCGCATCATTGAAATCCTCTTCTGCTGTTGAACAAAAATTAATTGTAAGACATTTAAAGAGAGTACACTATTTTACATTTCATAAATTTGATCAACTGGCAATTGCTCAATTTTATTCACATTATTCCACATTTCACATAGCAAGAGACCTACAAGAAATGCTACAAGCACACTGTGCCAGCAGAAAAAGAACGCAAGAAAATTCACATGAAAAATTGTAAAGTAAACTAACAACTTAATAATTTGTCAAATGCCGTGATTTTTTTCTGTTGCATATAAAAAAAAAAACAAAAGGAATTTTAAAATTAAAAAAAAAAAAATGTAATACAGTGTTTGATCTGCACTGCAATGTGTCTAAAGAAAGCATGAGCGTGTCTGATGGGGAGGAGGAAGGGGAAGGAAGACACTTCCATCCCAAAAAATATTTAAGGTAAAATTGTTCCCCTTAAAGAAAATTATAAAAAATTATGTAATGAAAATATTAACATTCCCACCATTGAATTATTCAAAGTTTATTTACGAAAAATGCTTAAGTAGCCCCCATTTGCACCTTTAAGCGGGAGCAGCAGACCATTCAGTGAATTGACAGGCGAAGGTGGATATAAGTACAGAGGGGATAAGCAACAGTGGCTTCTGACTATACGAGACTTGACAGTTTGAGGAGGATATCAAAAAAAATTAATGGCAGCTGTAATCTCACATGTTTTAGGGCTACATTCCACATAGTTACCAGCTACTATAGTCGTTACCCACACAGTAGTTTGGTACACAGGGCGTATAATGCAAAAAAAGACAGGTGCCCCTACAGTTGCAGAGTATACGCAAATTTTGATTGTCCGCGGTGCCCGTCCCTACGATTATCATGGATAATCGGAAGTCTACTGTATACAGTAGGTTCTCTATCCATAGTTTCTCATGGTGTTGGGAAAATAAATTGTTCGTGAAAGTGAGACTATACAGTGGCAGTGCCTGTCTTTTTTTTTTTGTGTGAGCTAAAACCGTGGCGGCTGTATGTAGTAATGTCAAGTGTGTGTAGACTCTTAAAATTTAAAGTGTTATTAGCAGTGAATCTATGTGTTTCTTGTATTCACAACCACTACTACCCCAACAGAGGTTATGGGCCAAGGGACACGCAAATAGTGATTGCTGAAGCTACGTGCAACAAGATACAAGATAACGTGAAGCGCTCGCGCCGACGAGGAAGCATGGTGGCTACAAGCTATTTATCCTGTGTGGAGAAGCTAAGGGGCCGAGAAAACTACATTTCCTGGAAATTTCAAATGAAAGCACTCCTGAGCCTAGATGACCAATGGGACGTCGTCCAAGGGACAGTTAAACCCAAAGAAGCCAGGGAAAAGGATAGGAAGGCACTATCAAAAATTTCACTACTAGTAGAGAAAGACCTAATCCACCACATAGAAGCATGCGAGATTTCGAAATAAGCTTGGGATGCTATACAGACGCTATTCAAGGATTCAGGGCTCACCAGGAGAGTCGGACTGTTATACGACAGCTGGTACTGACTCGTTTGGACAATTTTAGTTCGGTAGAAGAATACGTAAATCAGGTTACCTTGACTGCCCAGCAACTTAAAGAGACGTGAAGTTCGACATCTCAGAAGAATGGGTCGGGACATTACTGTTAGCAGGTCTACCCGAGGAATATAAACCCATGACAATGGGATTAGAAAGCTCGTGGTTGCAGAGTGCACAAACCGCAAAGTTGAAAAGGCAAATTGTTTGTTACAAGACGCAGGACTGCCCAAGGCACTTTGGGTGGAAGCTGTTTCTACGGCAGTTCATATTAACAACAGGAGCCCCACAAAAGCTCTCGGAAACAAAACTCTTTTTGAAGCATGGTACTCCAGAAACCAAACATAGGGTACCTTCGTATTTTTGGTTGCAAGGTTATGGCGCAAATACCAAAGGAAAAGAGAAAAAAATGGGACCCACATTCTGAGAAGCTAATATTCACAGGCTATTGCGATGATACCAAAGGATACAGGTTAATGAATCCAGTAACACAAAGGATTGTCGTTAGGAGGGATGTCATCTTCCTGGAGGAGAAAGGCATCGAAATGACAAGAATGCTAGAAATGGTGCCATGGACCGACATTAGTGATGAGGTTACGTCGCAAGAGACCAAGGACAATAGTGAAGATGTCCCTTCAGCTTCTGATCAAGATGAGGAAGACTTTCATGGTTTTGAGGTAGAAAATGACCAGTCACAAGAATTAGAGACTGAACCCCTAAGAAGGTCCAGACGTATTCCGAAGCTTAAGGTGAAGCCTGATGTTATATCCTATCTTGCACCGGAGAATATTGAGCCAAACACCCAAGGGGAAGCCCTAACCTGGAAAAATGCTGGAAAATGGAAGCAATGGACGAAGAATTAGCATCATTCACCGGTAACGGAACCTTCGAATGAACAGAACTACCTGAGAATGCAAAAACACTCAAGACAAAGTGGGTGTTTAAAATAAAGAACTCGGATTCAAAGGAACCTAGATACAAGGCGAGACTAGTGGTAAAAGGCTGCGGACAAAGGCAAGGAACCGACTATGAAGAAACACTTTCACCAGTGGTAAAATATTCCTCATTGAGATACCTCTTTGCACTATCAGCCAAAGAAAATCTTGAAATAACACACCTGGATGTAAAAACTGCTTATTTACATGGTGAATTGGATGAGGAAATATATGTACAGCCACCCGAAGGCATGCAAGATGAACGACCTGGAAATGTGTGGCGGCTAAAGAAAGCAATATATGGGTTGAAGCAAAGTTGAAGGTGTTGGAACCGCCGTTTGAATTGAGTTCTCATGGACATGGGACTTAAGCAATCCAAAGTAGACCCATGTATATACTTTAGGAATACCAATAAAAGTTTGATTGTATGTGCCATCTACGTCGACGACAACATTCTCTTTACAAATGAACATTGCATACAAAAGGTAGTCCAGAAGAAACTCGAACTAGAGTTTAACATGAAAAACCTAGGAAGTATAAGTAATTGTGTAGGCATGAAACTTACCAGAGATCATAAGAAACTATGGATTGATCAGAAGGATTACTTAGACCACGTGCTTGAGAAATTTGGTATGTCCGATTGCAATCCAGTTGCAACACCCATGGAAGCTGGTTTGAACTTAAAGAATCCAACAGGGGACCCAACAAATAATGTCAGTGAGAGTACTGTGCTCTGTAAAGAGACAGTACCCTATCAACAAGCGGTCGGTAGCCTGCTCTATCTACCTCAAGTCTTGAGACCAGATATCTCGTACACGATGAACTGTTTAAGCCAATTCAACAGATTTTCTCAGAAATGTCATTGGCTTGCCATCAAAAGGGTTCATAGATACCTAAAAGGCACTAGGGTCCTCAGAATAGAATTTGACAGCAGTGACAGTGATGAATTAGTGAGCTACAGTGACGCGGATTGGGGCAACGAGAACAACGGTAGGCATTCGACTACTGGCAGCAGTGTTAAATAAACGGGCGGTGTGATATCGTGGTTTAGCAAGAAGCAGCGAACAATCGCACTCAGCACCGTCGAAGCTGAATATATGGCCCTCAGTACCACAGTCCAGGAAACCCTATGGTTCAGAACTTTATGCAATGAACTCCGTCCCAAATCTGATCTCGTGCCCTCGGTTGTACGTTGTGACAACAAAGGAACAATTAATTTGGCCAAAAATGATATTACCAGTCAAAGGACAAAGCACATCGATATCAGGCATCATTTTTTGAGTCAGCATGTTCAGGACAAAGCTATTGAACTTGATTATGTGTCATCTGAAGAGATGTTGTCTGATATATTGACCAAGCCACTCACTAAAGAAAAACATGAAAAATTTGTTCATCTGATGGGGCTCAGATAAGTTTTGTCATTGTCATTTAATTATTATTTTTTGTATGGTAACAGTGAAATCATGACTAATTCAAGGGTAAGTGTTGGGAAAATAAATTGTTCATGAAAGTGAGACTATACATTGACAGTGGCAGTGTCAGTCTTTTTTTTTGTATGTGCTAAAACAATGGCAACGGTATGTAGCAATGTAGAGTATGTGTAGACTAAAATAATATATAATGTAATTAGCAGTGAGTCTATGTGTTTCTTGTATTCACAACCACTACTACCTCAACAAATGGAACTGACAACAAATTTCAATACATGACAGATTTCAATGGATGTGGTCTTTTTTTAAAAAAAAAAAAAAAAAAAAAAGGCCCCCAAAATGTGTTCCATCGATGCAGATATTTCAATTCGTTAGGTTTCAATACCTAGAGAATACACCGTATCTATATATATATATATATATATATATATATATATATATATATATATATATATATTTTTTTTTTTTTTTCAAAATAAAGCTAGGCTGCATTTTTTATAACAGAAAAGTTCAGTCCAATCACATGCACAATTATTTGTACACATGTACAGTCAATGCAATGAGCTCTTTATGGCCCTGTATACTTTATATATTCAGCTACTAATATATCTTTCAGCTAGTTGTTAGTATACATAAACATCACCACGTTTTTACATATTTACAACTCTGAAATTAAGTTCATATCTGAGAATATAAGGAACTATATAAACTGATTATTAAGTCTGTTGAAAGTACTTAAAAAGTGCTCACTTTACAGTAAACAGGTTATACATCTGTGCATATACATTAGGGCTAGTTTTAGACAATTTTATTATATTTTTAGTTTCCGAGCCATAACCCTTATTCAAATTGTGTTATCAAAATTTTCTCTTCGACAAAGCATAGGATATATTCTCTGTAAACTGCTTGACACAAATAATCATGGACTCTTTCATCAATTTGTCATGCAGAATCATTGCAAGAGAATTATAGGTTAACTTTCAAGGATTCTCTTGCATTGATTCTGCGTGACAAATTAACGAAAAATATCATTATTATTTCTGTCGAGAAGTTTACCAAGACTATATCCAATGCTTTGTTGAAGAGAAAATTTTGATAATACAATTTTAATAAATGTTATGGTTCAAAAACAAAAAATACAATAAGATTGTCTAACACTCCCCCTTAAGATGCAAACATGCACATACATACTGATTACACAAATGCAAATACGTACAAATTTAAACTAATCTCTCTACCTAAGAGTTGCAGTTTATAACTTACTTTTAAAACACAGATGTCCAAAAAGTTCACATACAGCTGGCGTAAATGCTGCTGGGTCTTTGATACCTTGGATGGGGAAAAAATATCAACAGTAAGGTTATGATGCTAAACTTAAAAAAAAAAACTGTTTCATAGTGCAGTGAAAAATAACTACGAATTGTGATCACAAATAAAATTATTGAACAGTGTTACATGCCAGCACCTTACATATGAAACCAGTAACAATCAATGAAGCAAAAAATTCAAACAAAACACAATACACCTGAACTTACCACAATTCTGTTTACTTGTTAGCTGCAATAAAATGTATTATACCATTTGCACAAAGCTACTGTAATACCACAACACAATGGTTCTTCTTCCTAGGCATACACATCAAAACAACACATTATTATTGAAGGCAAAAATTTCAAAAATAGGCGTTAAAAATTAACGAGATTAAGAGGAAAAGCATTTTAATTTAAAAATAACAGGACTGATGCAGTCTTAGAAAATATTATCTAGATAAACAGCAGCAGTCTCACAGAATTTTTGGAGTAATAGAAAATTTACAGCAGAGAATAAGGGATAATACATAAGTTCAACAAAATGCAATCCCAGTCATAGGCTACAGCACTGAGTTAGTTCTCCAAGAATGATTTTCAGGAGATGATAGGCGTGTGTTCTACAAATAACACAAGTAGTAAATGTAGTAATAGTTGTACATCACTTATGTAACAACATTTGTGTCCCATAGTTATAAACGTGATAAATAATTTGAACTCAACCAAAATGTCGAAAATTTCATGTGAAAACTAATAAACAGAAAATGATGCAAATAATAACACGGGAAAATGTGATTTTATACATTTTCCATGCAAGGAATTTAAAGCAGACTATGGACATGTACAGATCCAATGATGAGATTTAGAGGGAGAGAGGGAGGAGGCGAATTACGAAACCACTGATGTAGTCTTTTGAAGATCATTTGTAACTAGAGCTGAGCCCTGATTTAACGAACTCGGGAATAACGAAAACAGCGATTTAACATAAGAATTTTTAGGAACCTTCAAAAAATAACAAAAAAATGTATTAAATAACTAACTGACTGTGATAAAATTGAATATTAATTGTAAGTTAAGTCCTTTAAAAATACTAGCACTGACCACAGTATACACTTATTTCTCCGTAGAAAAGCTTAAACCATCCCCGAGAAAAAAAAAATTTGTTGAAAACTTTGGCCGCAGGAGTGACTTTGAGATACGCATGCGCAGGCACGGCCGAGCAAGCGACGCTGTGTTGCATAACAAGCGCGTGCCTAGATCCTCATCCTGGCAGCTGGCGAGTGAACGAACATCTAGGTACCCAGTCTCCACAGCGCGGCATTGGACAGCACAAGAACTAATTCACAGATAGTGCTTCGCGTCTCCGTTAGAATGCGCTGCAGTGCCGCATGCTCTATGGATTAATTCTATTACAGATAGAATGCAGTGTTGTGCAGAGTGATTATTTACACTCGTGTCCAGTGATAAAACAAGCTAGTTAATAAAAAAAATACGTAAAATTAGTTATGCAGACTTATTACAGTGCTTTTACTACCGTAAACGTAAATAATTTGTTTCTCCGATGCTAAAACAATCTCGAGTGCACAGCATTTTTAGCGAGGAGACCAACACGAGTTTGTTTCACGAACACAGCTGCATACAAGCCACAATGGCCACCGCCGCCGCGTATATTTAATTATTTTACCGTTGTCTCGCAAACTTTTAATTCAGTTTTCATGTTAAAAAATTTTTTTACTATTTTTTATGGGATTTTCCTTAATTTTGTTGGTAGAGCGGGCCAGAGAGAGATGGAAATATTGATGGCTCGGCGGTGTTAGTCATCACTTCTCTTGTGTTCATGGGGCGTGCAAGGACAGCCTAACTCACCATGCACACTCTCGCCACGCGTTCCACTGAAGTTATTTCGCCATTTTTTTTTCTTTCCACGGCTATGGCTTACCTATTGTGGTAAATGCATTTTGTTATTGCTTTGAGCCAATATACTTTTTTTAAAATTACGTTAAATTCTGATGAAACATGCCAGAGGATTTAGCTTTTTTTAGGGGGTGGAGGGGTTTTAAGTCAGATTTAGCGAAACATTGATTTAGAGTAAACATTTTCGGGTCCAATGGTATTTCATTAAATCGGGGTTCTACTGTATCTAATTCAAGTACTTACTTTTCTTACTTACTGTACTTCACACATTGTAAGAAGTTACACAAGTTTAAAAATAATTTGAATGGAGCAACAGTCTATTAAGTTCTATTATTTGTTTATGAAGTGTTTGGTGTTGGGAAAGGAGGATGGATCATCTCCACTGCCCCTGCATCACTGGGTCCTTTTTCTCTATTGGTTTTGCATTGTGCTGTGTTGTTTCATACAACTCCTATTGGCCATCATCTTTACCACAAGAGTTAGAACTGTCAACAGTTGTACACTATGGCCACTTCTATGCACTGTCTAGCTGTCCACTGTTGTGTGGTGTATGTAAACTGGACTGTCAGTAACAACTGCTGCTTTGACGTACATCATTCTACTATTACAGCAAGTAGCTGCCAAATATTGATTTAAAATTATAAATTTTCCCTTACGTATTTCGTGCTGAACTTCATGTTGCATCAAAAAATATTGCTACAACAGTCAAAATACATTTTACTGCATTCTATTGCAATTCATTTTGTAACAAGACTTTCATGTTGCTGTGTATAAGTACAGTATTAAAATACGTGCATACGAAGTGATTTTAGTTTTAAATTTTTTGAAGCTTACGGAACATCCCTAGTTAATAAATTAGCTTAGTTTCAAGATGACTTGTTTATTTTAAATTCTCAAATAATAACATAACTACAACAGTAAAAATTCTGTGAAAGCAAAGACAAAAGCCCTATCTTTGCTGCCAGAGTCGAAGTTTTGGTACTGTAATATCAATACAGCTATAAAAAAATTTACGATTTCAGCAAAATATTTTAATATAGAGTCATTCATTTATAATATATATTCTTCTATAAAACAAATAATTTAACTAAAGTAACCTAGATGTGCCCTTTGTGAATACATACCTGTATTAAAACTCTAGTGACTCTTTTTTTGTGAGAATAACCAATAAAAGAGAAGCCTATTTTTGTATTTTTGGTCCCTTTTTCTCTTCTACACTCACCGATATTCCTCTCCGGTCAATGCTTCACCTTGGTTTCCAACCCTCAGTGTGACTTATCATATGAGAACACGCCCAGCTGTTGCCCAAAGTGTACATTCTATTGTTTTGGCTTAAAATGTTGGCAAACCAGTTTGAAGTTATGTTAAGTATGGTGCATACACACACTGCACACCATTTTAGATCTAGAACATATTGCTCTGCATGCATTTTACAGACTAACCTGTGGATTCTCTGGCCCAAATATACACTCGAATGGTATCCCTTTCCTGTCCTGGTTTGTCACCTGATTTTGTACCACGTGTAAAGAAAATGTTGTGGGCAATATCCATCTTGTGGAGGAGACTCGTTAAGCTGTGCACATTCCTAAACAATACACCAACATCAAATGAAAAAAAACTGCAAAATGTAAATAGTATGTGTATTTGCTGACAATGTACAAAATTAATTGAAACACACACCAAATAAATTTAATTCAAATAACTAGAGCATCAATTTAATTATACTGTATTTTTTAAATTACTTTCCAGTAAATCAAATACTGCAGCATTAATATTGATAATTAAGAGGAGAGTATATCTGTTTCAAATTTATGTGTCTGACACATGGGAAAAGTGGAACAATAATAGCGAGAGTACCACGCTCAACGAGAAGCATATTGCCTGCCTATATTCACAGTGTGCAAGGTTTACGCTGTAGTCTTTTTCCTATTGGACTTAAGTGTTGACCCTAAAAATTAATTTTTGGATAGGTATGAAGTAAAGACCAATGAATGCATCTTAATTTGCAATTTATGAATTCAAGAGGTGTTTTCGGAGTTACATTAGTCTCAAAAAATTCATTTCTAGCCATTTTGAGAAGGTTAAAAATTTTGTTCCTAACAAGCATGCTGAATTATTACAATTACAGAAGCAAAGTTTCAAGTGTGTGTTCTTTTCATAGATAAACATGATATAAGTTAAGCAGTTTCGCCTAAAAATAACAATGTATTACAAGCTACAACACCGTTCATGCACCAGGCA
The DNA here is from genome assembly GCA_003012365.1 of Medauroidea extradentata. NCBI lineage: Eukaryota > Metazoa > Arthropoda > Insecta > Phasmatodea > Phasmatidae > Medauroidea > Medauroidea extradentata. The sequence goes on along the minus strand of PNEQ01060756.1, from coordinate 2,039 downwards.
AGGACTTCTCTTAAGCCATGTCCAAAAAACTTACAGAAAATAAATTTATGTGGAAGAAAAATTTTATAACAAATGCCTGCTGCAGATGCTCACCATGGAGACATTGGGAAAACACTATAAATGGTGGTGCAAGACAAAAATTCTATATTCACGCATGAAGCCGCACAATTACGACCACCTCCTAACCTTTAAATCCTGCTCCCACATCCCATACCATGGTGAAAAACATACAATAAATTGCCTAGCTAAGTTTGTAAAGATAATGTAGCATGACTAAAGACTGATTTCTATTTATTTGGATATTATACTCGATTACTGAATTATAGATTTTGACATACTGGTGCTACCAAATTTGTTTAATGTAATGTGAATGTTTAGTTTGCTAACTAAAATTATGTTATTTATATGTAAAAATATTTTGTTATCAATAATGAAAGTTTATAATAAAATATGACGAAGTTGGTAAAAATATTGTGTTGTAACAACTTTACTGTCCTGGGAGCAACCAGGTTCGTTTGGGATAGAGGTCTTAGAAAATCAAATTAATTAAAGTTTTAATTTAATTGCAATCTCTCTAAACAATCTACATTAAGTATACAACACACACAATTAACACTTTTCAAATAAACACTCACAGATTATATCAACAGGTAATCTACCTAAAAGCCTAATTTACTACTGTAGTGTATAGTTAATAATGTCTCTCTCTCTCTCTCTCTCTCTCTCAAATCAGTTTTACGATCACATAAGTTTTTACCTCAAAATGTCTCACAATGCACACCTAGAGTTCAACCTATTCATCCACTCTCACACTTACACCACTCTAAGAGTGTCACCGTCGTCCACACCTCCGTAGCTTCTCCTCAATCTGCTGGTCATGTCTCGTCCTTCACTGCCAAGTCAGTTGCGAACACTCACTAGCGAAACGCCGCAATCACTCCGTCTATGTGTACAGTGGGCCGGTATTTATAGTCGCCTACGACGATGCCCAGAATATTCTCAGACCTCGCTGACCATGCTGGTTGATGTAAGCTGAGCATTCTAGGTGTTGCGGGAACATTCAGCTACTTCCGAGCTGAATTCTTGTCCCGGATGACTGACAGGTGCCCATCCAATCAGAACGCCTGTGATGTCAACTAGGCATGAGTGGCCCACGTCGCCAGGGGTGGGAAGATGGGAGGAAAGGAGGTGGTGCACAGTCCACCGACTCGTCGCCTCGTCGCGTGACTGGAGATAGCGAAGCAGGCGGAGGGGAAAGAGGAGGGATGCAGTCTGCTGTTTCGACGCCAGAGCTGTAGGTAGCAAGCAGGGGAGAGGAAGGCAGCGTGGCCCTCTAGGCCATCCCATCCAACTCCCTCGAGAGCTCTGACTCGTTACAGTGTATCCAAACTAATACTACTTTTGGACTATGTCAAAAAGTTCTACAATAAAAGACATGTAACCTGTGCAAAGACAATAGAAAATAATACTGAACACAGAAGCAATATTTTGGCAACACCAAACTGTCCAGATAATAGTTGTTACTGCAGGATCACTGTTGATATATTTTCTTTTTCTATAGCAGCAGTGTATGTCAGAGATTAGACAAATGTTATTTAGTTTCCTCTCATCTCTAGATAGAATGTTTACAGTGTGGGTAAGCTCACAGAAAACAGAGATAAGATACCTGAAATACCTTCATTTTCTGAAATTTAATATTAAAAAAAAAAAAAAATACCTATGCAGTTGCTGGTATATTGGAAGACAAAATATGATGTGGTTACATAAATCTTTCAGTACAAAATCTGACTGTTGAAACATTATAACAGGGTTCCCACAGAAATATTAAAATGAATTTCCTTGACTTTCCCTGACTTTCACTGACCAATCATTAAAAATTTCCCTGACCATAATTAATATTATTATAACAACACGCCTACACAACAAACTTTTTTTTTCAGCCTCCACCATCCCCATAGCTGCCCATCATTATCCTTTTAAGCAACAGATATTTTATATAACAATTTAAAACAGTAACATTGAAATAAATACATATAAAC
>PNEQ01060748.1:12390-42154 GCA_003012365.1 Medauroidea extradentata | reverse complement strand
CGCTGCCGCCACTGTATTGTATTTCGCCGCCCTGCCCGACAGCCACGGCGCCGAGGAGTGAGTGGGAAGGGGGTGTCCTAGCTCCGCCACCACAGTATCGTACTACACCGCCCAGCCAGACAGTCGCGGCTCGCAACAATATATATATATATATATATATATATATATATATATATATATATATATATATATATATATAATATATATGTATGTATATATACATACATGTATGTATGCATGTGTGTATGAATGCATGTGTGTGTGCATGTGTGTGTGCATGCATGTGTGCATGAAGCATGTGCGTGTACATCATTATATCTTCTTACTTTACAAGCAGTTATAATTGGAAAGCGGACTGAAAATATATTATTTCATTGTGTCAGGAATAAATTTTGCTCCATCTTTGTACGTGCATCAGCTGAAATAAAAAGTAATATCCGCATGTTTGCTACAAAAACTGAGGTAGATATCAGCCGTCAACCGCTATGGAGCAGGACATCATTTTAGGAGGTTTTTGTAACAGCGAATCCTTCATGTGTCAGATACAAATACTTTTTTGGAGATGGGAACTCCAGCGTCCACGAACGAATTTTTCAATGTGTTCCGTATGGGAGTTCTGTCCAGAAACAAGAATTTGCCAACCACTGCGTTAGAAATTACATGAGTCATTTGCACACATTGGCAGCCGACAAAAAATTCTCTTCCGAAGCACGAAAACTTTTGAAACAGGCCATACCCCATTTAACAGCGACAGCACGTGGTGCGATTGAGCGTTGCGGCAGAGCAAAATACAGCATTGAGGAGCTCATCAAAGATTTGCAAAATGGTCCTAAACATGTTTTTTTGGTGTACATTCTGACTGTCGTAGTTATTTCTGTGACGGAGACAAGACCTAGGCAAACATTCTGCCAGATAATTGCAGATCTGGTTTGTATGAAGAAGTAGGTAGTCTAATTGAAAAACTGACCACTAAAGCCCCGCGGTTAGTAGAAAACCGAACAAGCAATGCGGCGGAATGCTACATGAACGTATTAACAAAATTCAATGCCGGAAAAAGACTAAATTATTGTCAGCGAGGCTCTTTTCAGAGGCGATGCCATAATGCGGTCCTAAAATTTAAAAAGGACACGTATGGGAAGGAAGCCCTTTCCGAGAAATGGACGAAGAAGCCCCGGAATGGCACATTATAAAGTTGTACGTAAAATAATTAAGCCTCACAACTCATCCCGCCATAAACTTGAATATCGTGATGACCCTCGTGCTATGAAACGTAAACGACGAAAGACATCAGTTACTGAAGCTGACGGTGATTATGGGCCAAGTGCCTCGGAGTCTGAGAGTGTCGAGGAAAATGGAATGGCGGCTATTGACCTGTCACAGAAATGTGAACAATTTGTAGCCTCACTCCATGTAATGGAGGAAGAAAGAGATATTATTATCAACCAGACATGTCAACAAGCAGAACGGCATGAGCTTAGAAGATCGCGTTTGAGAGCAACTTCGATATAGTATGTCGTCGAAGGGACACCACGCCGTGCTAGAATAAAATTTTAAAAAATGATATTAAAAATTAAACGAAAATCACCAGCATTTCTGTTTCTATCTGGCATTTTCTTAATTTTACCTAATTTAATTTTAATCAAATTATTTAAATACATTTTCTTATCTTCAATTTCTTTTTCCAACCAATAATTAGAACAATAACAATCTCATAGCTATATTTCGAATGTAAAAATATATATTTCTTTTCCGCTGTAAATTTTAAGAGAAATATTGGAAATAATTACATTTATTCCTTCTTGAAAACTTTCTAATCTTGTAAAATCTTTTAAATTTACATTCCCAGTTATATTTCGCATGTTTATATTTTCTATTGTTTCTTTATGTACTTTACGTAGCAAAGTATCTTTATTATCAAATTTTTAAAATGTTTTTAATTTAAGTATTTTTCGGTAAGAGTTTCCGTTTCCGTTAAAAGTATAAATACCATCTGTTTTTATTTCCATAAAAGATTCTTCTTGAGAAAAATAAACAATTTCTAATTATTTTCTAAGAGTAATACATGGAATACAAGTAAATCTTTCGTTTTTAAGATTACCTTCAATTTTCTAAATTCCTTTAAATTTATTTTTATTGGGACCTTTAACAATATAAACAGATTTTATTCCATTTTGTTCTCCAAGAACTCCAACATATGGAAATTTACTTTTATTATTTACAACAAATGCATATATTTTATAATTCCATGTGTAGCAAAATCTATTCATCTTTGTTCAAAATATTTTTTTAATTCTTCTTCTGTTTCTTTTATTTTTAGTTCTTTCTCTAAAATATTTTTATGTTCTTATTTTTATACTGGAGTATAATCTAAATATTCTATTTTACTTTGTTGTATTTTTTAATGTTCTAATTCTTGTTCTCTTTTTAGTAGATTGTAAATATACTACATCAATTATTTTTATTTACTTTATTGTGTTAGGGGACAGTATGTTAGTAACATTTATTCTTTTCCTAGATACAAATGGAATAATGTTATTTGTTTTTATTATCCCCAATTCTTCTATATTTAAAATTTCTGGTATAGTATAAAATAAGCTGTGGGCTTTAGAAAAATATGATTCTCCAGTTTTTATAATAATACTTTGGTTTACAGAAACTGTATTCTCTGGTTCTTCTAAGATTTCTATATAGTTAATTGGCCAATGATTAAGACTAAATGCAGATAAAACAAATTTTACTAATTTTTCTCTTACTTCTTTATTTTCTGTTTAATTATAGTCCAGTTAATTATTCATTACTTTTATTTCCTCAATACACATATTGTAATATCTTTTTATAAACAAGAAAGTAACTATTTTGTAAAGAATTTGTTAATTTTTTCCACATTTTTGCTAATGCGACACTGTAAAGAGGAGCTTTAGCCAAATATTTACTATTATTTGATATTAATTTTAAGCAATCTGTTATTTTATTATAATCTTGTTCTTCATCAAAATTTTCATAAGTATAGTTATAAATTGTTGCTTCTAATCTTGTAATTCCATTATTTTTAACTAAAACAGAAGCAAATGTTTAATTTAATCTTTTATCAGGCTAATTAAAAAAATATGGTTACCAGGTTGTTTATTTACCACGGGACTTGTTAATTCTCAAATAAATTTACTGTAAATTTTTACTCTAGAATTAGAAATGACCCATGTTAAACAATTTTTTCTGACAGAATTATAATTATTTCCAATTACGTTATAATTTGTTTTATATTTTTCTCCTAGTATGCGAAAATAAAAATTATTTGTTAAATACTTAAAAATTTCTTATTTATACAATTAGCAGCAAAATCTTCGTTATTTCTAAATGTAATAAATACTAATGGTCATTTGCTAATTCTTTTAAAATGTTGGTAATACTTTTAATAATATGTCTAGTTTAACATTTGCTGATTCTATTTTATAAAAAATAGCAACAGGGTTTTTATATTTTTGCATTATAAAATTTATTTCTTTGTTAATAACTTAACTCCATAAATTGAGTGTACATCAGAATTTAATAAACAAGGAATTTTTGTTTTAACTCCGTGTTCTGCTAACACAGATTTAGAATATCTAGATCTTAGAATATTATCAAAACCACAGCAGGCTTCTTTTTCTACAAGAAATTTACTGTTTTTAATTTCCCCTTCACAATCTATAAAATCTGTTATTTTAACAACTATAATACTATCTCAAGGAGGTTCTGTAATTGGTTTAAATTCTTCTCATTTTTCTTCTTCTTCTGTGTAAATAATATCGCCAATATTTGCAACAAGATTATTGTTATTTAAATTTTCTGTAAGAAACCCTAATCCAAATCATTCATTTGTTGATTTTATTTTATTTCCAAGAAGTTCTGTTATAGAAATTTATTTGTTAGTAGCTCACATTATATTTTAAACTTTCATTTATTACAAAGAATTTTTCATTACACTAAAAAAAAAATTAGTAGTTGGACTAAAAAAGTAAATTATTATAAAACATTAAAAAAATATACATAAAAAAGTCCAAACCAATATTATAAAAAATTTAGAAAACAGCCTTGCTCAAAAAGTATAATATTTTTAACTCAAAACTTATATTTTAGTCCCAAACTTATAATATTGCAAACTCAGCCCAATTACATAAATTAAAAAATTTAAATTTCTTCAGGTAGTTGAAAGTAAAGTGAAGTGATAATCTTACCTTTATGATTGTAAAAAGCTTGATAATGCTAAACTTTTAGAAAAATTTCACGTTCTTTATGTGAAAATTTTTATCCAAAAGCATGGATAAAAAAACATTTAAAATACGATTACATAATCCGTTAGTTGAGTTACCAGAAAATATTTCTAGAAAATTTTGTAGAAGCAAGAGTTTTAAGCCATATTCCGAGTTTTCCCAAAGTACAAATATGAAAAATGTCATTAGTTTTACTTGCTATGATGGTAAAAAAATTGATAATACTGAAATGTCGGAAAAAATACCGTGTTCTTTATGTGAAAAATATGTTGCAAAAAGAAGTATGAAAAAACATTTAAAATCATTTAGTACATAAAGATATAAAAGAAGATAAATACTGTTGCTAATACCTTATTATATTTTTATAACCATTTTAAAAAAATAGAAAAAAGAAAATACAAAAAAATCTTTTTAATTCTAATGGTTTTCATATTTTTTGTTTGAATCTAAAATATATCCATAAAAACAGCAAAAAAATTGTTATAATTTCTTTGTTTAAAAAAGTGTACTTGTGCTAGAACCGACAAAATACATCTACTCTTGTTTTTCGGGGGTAAATGGCAGCCTTAATTAAAGAAATGTACGTCTGATTTAATTGGAACACTCATACACCTTCCTATTTATTTAGTGGCAAATGTAAAGAGGTTTAAGAGGGAGCAATAAGACAAATTTGTACATTAGGTTCAACGAACTGGAATCCTAACATTCATGATACAACTTCTTCGTAGCATATGTATTCGAGAAGGTGGTAACCCAGCAAAATAATCTCAATTAAGCCATTGAATAAATAAGTAAAATAAAAACAAATAGTAATTATTCCTGTTAAAGTGTTATGGTAGATTAAAATAATCGCTGAATATAATTTCTAAGACTCAAAATATTCTTGTTCGTTTTCGTATTTTGTCATTCAACACAGGTTTGATCAGAAAAATATGAGCAATGGCGTATGTCCACAAACCACTAAATTCTAGTAGGAGAATATTCTGGTCGTCGTCGCCGGTGACTATAAATACTGGCTCACTGCGAGTCGCGACAGAGTCATACCAGCGATCAGCTGGTGAGAGTGCGCGATGACGGACGAAGCGGGACCAGCAGAGTAAGGTGAGACTGCACTAGTGCGGTCGATGGTGACTTTCTTGAAATGGTGTGGGTAAGTATGAGAGCGGACGAACAAGTTTGACTGTAGTGGTTCATTGTGGAACATTTCTAGAAAGAGACTTACGAGATCGGAGGACCGATAGAGATAAATATATGTGTTAAGTAAATGCTGGAGAAGTAAATTAGACTTGCAATTAGATATCCTGTGACACGTAAATGTTTATGTAAAGAGGGTGGATCGCAAGTGTTGTATAATAAATGTAGAATGTTTTATAGATGATATAAAGAATTAAGAACTTAAATTAAATTAAATTATTTAATTTCCTAAGACCTCCATCCAAAACAAATCTGGCTGCGCCCAGGACAGCAAAGTTCTTACAATACATTCAAACCCTTCGAATTCCTATCTATTGGGCAACCCCTTACCTCCACTGAGGCCTCTGGTGGCCGACTAAGTGTAAGAGTCTTTCTGTCTCTATACAGAATTTTAAGACAACAAAGCCGAAACAAAAATAATGCACCTTAGAACAGCAAACGTTATTGTTCACATTTTCTTGGCTTGTGGGTGTAAGCCGTGTCTGGAGATTGTCTTGCGACGTTTCGGCAGTCGTTGCAGCTGCCATCATCATCAGGTAGTCGGCCAAGAAAATGCTGACAACGGCCGCGAAAGCCTGCGATCTATTGTTATTGTTCACATTTATTTTATTTACATATTGTGTAGTTGACTTTTCGTTATTTTTATAGAAATTTTTTTACACATTTTGTGTGATATCGTTTTGAATATTATATTTTTGAACATTTAAATAAATTGGTGTAAAGTACCTTTAACTTGAAACTTCGATCCCGTCTGCGACAAAAATTAATTACGCTGGAAAACTTTATAGCAAGGGATCAATGTTGTGAAAATTATAAATGCATGTTTCTTACATGCTAGATGACACTTAACTGTGATTCAAGTCCGATATTATTATACAGATAGTTAACTTATGTATGTTCTTCGCTATAGTCTTATTTTCTTAGCTATTAATTATATTTGAAATGAACTATTGTTATAAATACATTTACATGGCTGAAAATATTAATTCAATGATGTGGAACATTTAGTACATAATATTTTTTTTATTATTTTTTTTTGTAGTCTGAAGAATACTGCTCAAATACTATAAGGCGATTTCACTGCTGAAAAAGTTTAGTGACATTTTGCAATAACTTTACATACAACCAAAATATGTTTTGCCTTGTTGCCCTTTTTACAGAATTATAGTCTTTAACTATGCACACAATACATGTATACAATAATAATATTATTCTTATATGTGGTGTGGTTTTTCAAGATTCTAAGAAAGTGTCTTAATAAAATTAACTTTCAGATACTTAAAAGAACACTTGAACCTTACCTGCTAAGAAAAGCTTCATGATTTTCATCCTTTTGTATCTCACTAAATTGTGACCACTGAGTTTCAGAACATGCGATGTAGAGGATACATATTTCTTTTAAAATAAACCTGCAAATAATTATTTGAGCCATTTAAAGTTTACTGATGCGTAACAAACTAATTTCTATAACCTGAACTTTAAACGTGATAACAAACCCTGTTATCTTCGATGCAACGTATTTTGAACAATAACTAGCTTATTGTAAACGTTTATTGTATGTCGCGGAATAATGTTTTTACTCACACCTATTAATTTGATTGACTTTTAATGGCACTAAAAATAGTCATGCATGAGTTTTTTTCTTTTATTATTCGTACTAACGAGAGATTTGCAATACTGAAACCCCCTTAAGGGTGGGTTTTCGAAGGGGATATAATATAAACATTCTTAGTTCTCACTTAAGTGCAAAATTTCACGTTTTTAGATGATCCAGCGGTTTAGCTGTGACTTGGTATTGTAACGAAACTGGTTATTGGAAAATACAAAATAAACATTCATCTTTTCTATTTTCGGGGGAATTTGGGATAATACTTCAACTTAAGGGATTAAACTGACACATAAAGTGTTACCTGGGGGGAGGAGGGAGCCATCCACCACCAATCTGTTTTAGGCCAGATTAGAAGCCTCGAAATGATAGGTAGAGCAAAACAATAACATAAGTGTAGTGAGAAGTAAGCATTTTTAAAATAGGGAATTGGGATTTTTTAGGGACTGCAAGTATTTCTTAAATTCTACAAATAATTTCTTACTAACCGAAATATAAGACTGTACTTTTACTTATTCTACTAGGGGAAAATAATTATAGCTACGAGGAGAAATTAAATAAATAAATGCAAGTACGAAGAAAGTCGGGTTGAAAACAACTCTGGATTAACTCAAGTAGGTTACATACGTGATTCATCAGCTCGTACCCTGAGCAAATAGCTTTACAATAAATGGCCCTTAAAGAATTAAAATTACGGTAATCTTTGTTGTAAAATCAAAACAAACAAGGGACTTTTTCTGCCACGAAAGAGAAGTAATACACAAAATTTCATATTTAAAATGCAAACACGTCTAGGGATTTAACTATCAACTGCGTGACTTAAAATACAGATTACTTTACTTAGTTACATATTACCAAAATATTTGATCAATAGCTTCAATTGTTAACATCAAGAGTAATAATTAAGGCTGGGGGGTGGCAATGATACAACTTGGAGATTGACTGACATAACAATACGATAAGTGACTATATGCGTGACTACATACGTGTGACTCTCAGCTCGGACCTACGTTTAACCAACACACAAAGTTAAGCCACTTGTCTCATTCTTAACTGAGGTCCCTCAGGGTTCCTCCAACCCTTAGCCACGACGAGCGAATCAAACAGTCAAAGACCAAGTGGCGAAGACGGCAGACATAAGACTAATAGCCCACTACTAAGCCCCAAACGATTCTTGAGAACTCATTTTATAACCTCAGGCTCGAAAACACTTCCTGGACGTTCAAACGGCTGCGCACGTGGTAAAAAAAAACGTTAACGTTCAACGAAAACCGACGGGAGTGTTGTTATTCCTCGAGAACATCGGCGCAGTGCTGAAGTACCAACATACACAATTCCAGAACTGCAAATCTGGACGACATCAAGCCTGCCAACTCAAACAACCTGTTTTCTCGGGCTTCTACCAAGAAGCATTCTGGGTAAGGGGAGGGGGACACGAGTCATGCTAGATTTTCTCGGCCCGGCTGTTCGGTAAAACTACGTCATCCCAGCTGATGAACAATGACCTAATCAAGGCTCTTCACTTTAACTAACCTGCACGTGGCCCACGAGTACAGTAAACATAACTCATTAGCTGTTCTCTCGTTGGGCGTTCTGTGATGTAACTTAAGTGCAGGTGGACAAAGTGCTCGGCGCGCGCATAAACACTGTGGAAAGAAAACGCACTACTTCACTAGAATGCTACAAAGAAAATAACACCACGTGTGTTACGTAAAAAATTACGGTTAAATCTTACATCACCCAGCTCTAATCGGGATAGCAGCGGCCTATGTAAGCTGTATCATGGCTGTATCGTATAACAATCGCCAATCTCAAGTGTAACATGAAGATGAAATGGGAGGAGGGGGAAATTTGACAAAAACTCTAAAATACTGTTAATGAAACACAGCCGCAATTATTAAGAAGAAAGGCTAGAATTTAATGAAATCTAAAGTGCATAATTATTTAAAGCAGGGATCTAAACAAAAAATATTTCAAGGCACCTTAACAAAAAAACTAAGATAAAGGAAATTGCTTCAAAATAAGGAAAAATGCTTCGTGACATAACGTCAGTCATTCAGATAACATCTGCGTGTACAGAGGTAACCGTAAATTACATATAATATTAGGTCTGTAGTTATGAATACCTCAAAAAATTTAATTCAAGTCACGTACCGTGTCACATCATGGGTATTGCGAGGCAATAAAACATGTGCGTCAGTTACACAAATGTAAATGACTTTTCCCTTTCTTGCTCCTTTTTCGGTTGAAAAAACAAGTTCAATACTTGTCTATCTGATAAATTTTTGAATACATAACCAACTGTTGTGGTAAAAAAACAGTCAAAACTACAACACAGTGCTTTTTATATTTTATTTATATCTATGTACTGATTTATCATCTCATAGGCGAACAGCTTACAAAAGAGAGAACATGTACATTTATTGTTACCCAGCAACCAAGGTTGATTTTTTCTTTATTTTAACGCCGCATCCCTTACATTTACAACTTCCTCTTTTGTAAACATATAAGAAGACATGAATGCTCGTCATTGAATCGGTTGCAATTGCGTTCTGGTGCTTTGAACATGAACATCTTGCATTTGCCAGGTGCATAGTCTAAGCACCATTTTAGTACCCCACCTAATATACCAGTCCCGTTATCTACCTTATACACGTAGCCTGTAACTAACATTCGCATTCCCCTCCGAACGCTACGACATAAGCGTCATTCTTAACACCCATTAAAATTGTACTAAAAATTGTTAAAGGTTACAAAACATTGAAAAAGTTTTATTGATATTAATTTATAAAAGTTTAACAATAGTCACTAATCAATTAAAAAATATATTTCAACGCACTTTAAAAGAAAAATATAAAATTGACATTGTTACAATTTTGATAGCAAAATTTTACGAAAAAGAACTGGTGAAAATGTATTTTTCCACTCACGTATTCGAAAATACTTTAACTGACACATCGCATTCTGTGCTATAACGAATAGTAAACTTATCCTAACTAAATTATATAAATATTGTACAGGGTCAAAAATATAATTTAGATACGATATGATACGTTTGAAACTATGCAAATAGTTAGCTCAGAAACTTTCTTCCACGGTGAATTAGTTCATTTCTGTAAGTTGTGATGGTACACACCACTTGTGAGCGTGTTTAGTGGGCGTTCTTCGTTGATCAGGGGATCGTTGGATGTTGGTGAGGGTAGCCCCCTCCTCCCCTTGTGTTCCACCCACATACATCTTGGAAATGATTGCTGCGGCGGAAAACTATGTTTCTGGTGGATATGATGATTGCGATTGGACACAGTGCACCGGCCCAGTGGGGGATATATAGGGCAACGCTTGCCTGGGAAGGGGGACTCTTTATGATGTATGAGAATGAGTTTAAAAGGTAAGTGTTTTATAATGGCATCTTTACAGCCTATTTTCAATATGTACTTAATTTTCGTATAACACATTGTTTTTTTTTTTAATTGTGTATCTTTTCACGTTGATTCTGGCATTCGATAGTTTGTATCTTACATGTATGTTGTTTACATCTGTGCATGGGTACGAGTCAGACTTTCTTTGTCTAGAAGAATCATATGACAGTAAAAATTTCTTACGGAAGGAATGGGTATGTTGGCACGTTGTCGAGTTGCAGGTTCGCACAACGGAGACCCCTGCCTAGATGTTGACCTGTGGTTATATTCAGTGGCAAAGCTAAAATGTTTTTTTAACGATTTTTTTTAGCAGAAAATCAATTTGTGACATTGTCATGACTTTACACGTAAACTCCGTTTTTTTTTCCTTTGCGGGAAACGACATTTATTATATATGGTGAATACAACTATAAAATCTAATTCAAGTTGTAAATGTTCTGATATTTGCAAGTAAGTAGGTAAATTATACATATGTGAATGATTTGACAGCAGGCTATTTTTAGTAGTAGGTTTTACCGCTACTAATCTATAAGTGCGTTAAGTAAAAATTGTTACACGTGGATTTTGTGTGGCTTTTAGTAATCCATTATATATTGTAACGTAACTAATTTTAGTGTTCCTTCGAACAAAATTAGTGGCTTAGAATGATAGTGGTGTGGCGGCCCGAACTTGTGGTTCGCGCTCCACATATTATCTAATATTATTTACTTGTACTGTGGCCCGCGCGCCAGTAATTTCCGATCTAATCTGTATGCGTACTTCAGAAGGTGGTACGCCTGCGCTTTAGTTTAGCTGTTTTGGGTATGCGTTACCGCTGGTGGCGAGTCTAGGAAGTGCTGCCCTCTCGGCATAGGGAGCTTGCTAGGCGAACTACTGGTGGTGAAGGGATTCGTTCAGCGGTTTTTGACGGGGAAGTTTGCGGCGGAGTAAGCCGGCAAATTTCTGTCCTTGTCCGGTGTAAAGTAACAGAGTATGCAGTCGGGTACAGCATGGTTAAGGTTAATTCTACTACAGGTTAGAAAGATCAATGTTATAAGTTTGGCACAGGGAAAATTTCTGCCGATACTTGCGCTGCATTCGCATGTTGGGACACATTAACATTGCGGTAAATGGGAGAAACTCGTATATTTGTTTATAAAACATTGTGCTTACATTATTTTACGTTATATGTTTGCCGTTTTTAAATTATAGCCTTTTCTCTTTATTTTAATGCTGATAAATGCGCCTGGGAGATGCTTTTACGTACGTAAGCAGTGGAAATATAAATGCGTGCGTTTGTTTACAAGTTCATAGCGAGGACGAAGAATACCACTTAGAATAGCTACGCATAGTATACAGGTCAAACAGCTAATATTAAAGGCACATTTTACTAATGACAAATATTTCCACAGACGTTAGAAGTTATAGGATGTAAAGGAAAATGTGGTGTATTAACTTCGAAGTTTTGCATTAGGTTAGTTTTGGTTAGGGCGAGTGGTTTTACACTTATATTTTTACATTTTTCGTTAGGTTACCTTACCCTAACTCAAAATGGAAATCTGCGAAGTTAGCGAACTCTACTACTTAGTTCTATTATTATGGAAAAATTTTAATAATAAGTTATCTTCGCAGTTAGGCTATCGCCATTGAACTAATTGTGACTTCAAAATCAATATTTTGGCTACCGATTCTTAATGTTGGACCTTTAACTAAACATTTCTCGTTTTTTTGAAAACGTTTTATCTGTCTGTGCACAAGGGGCCTTTGTCTGTGTTACAATTCCCATTACACAGCTGTATAGAAATAACCGCACACAATGTAAGAAATGTAGGGCAAGCTAACCCCGCTTACAGTGGCTCCTAGACAGCAGGACGTTGTCTTGCAGTGTGCACCGCTGAAAATGTGTGTTAAATTTTTACACTCGTTTATTTTATGATCATTGTAGTGTTGGAATTTAGATACAATGTCCTACGCCCAATTAGGGTGATCGTGAACTCTTCGGACTAGCAAAAATTTGTATCTCCAGATCCCAAAACTGCAATGAATCTATCATGTAATAATAGAAGACTATTCCAAAAACGTGTACCAAAAGAAAGCAAATAAATTAAATTTAAAAACAAAACATTGAACAGCACATGTGCGAAGTAACCTTGGCCTAAATTGGATTCTTCCTATTCATCATCCAATACTACCTGACCAGTAGTTACATTTTCCTGCTGTCCCTCAACGGTTTCCATCCCTTATTTCACCATCACACTAGGCCTAAAGTTCCTTTCCTCCTCACCAGTCTGACCCTGCCTTTTTCTTTTATTCATTGCCCATCTCGTTGGCCTTCTCATCACCTTCTGCAGCTGTTGCGCCTTTACCTCCACGTACAGATCCCTCTCTGCGGAAGCATATTCCAATACTGGACAAACCATCGTGAAATCTGCCTTTCCCTTTAACACACTCCCAAGCAGTCCTAAAGCCCTTCTTAACCAGTCTTCTTCTAGTCGAGTTATTGAAAAGAGAGTAGGTATGGACAGCGTGTGGTAAAAGGATTTGCAGGTAACGTGGAATTAGAAAATTAGTATTTTCCCAACATTGAACAGAAAATTATTTTTGTTATGCTCACCACATGGCAATGTGCCTGACAATCAACACTTTCACAAGTGAATAACAAAATAAATAGCTTACAACATGTATACACAGTGAATCTCTAAGTTAAAAGGTTTGTGTAGTAGTTTTTTTTAGTCCTTCCTGATCCTATTTCGAACAAAATTAGACAAACTAATGATGTTACAGAATAATACCAGTATCAAACCTAGATTACAGATTTTATTGTCCTATAGCAGCCATTCTTGTCAAACCTGATCAAATATGTCTAAGCTGTCTTAGAATTGTAAGCATCCTAAAATTTTCTACACTCGTATGCAAAACCACCACACAGAACCAGCGACGGTTTTAGTGCACTGTTGGGCAATATTTAAGATACTCGTCGTCTTTCTGTTACCAGTACACTTAACTTTGGAATACTTGCCAGTATGTGGAGCTTTCCATCTACTTCCTTCCAGAGCTGGCCAACAGCAACTGACCAGAAATAATTCAAACAAAATAGGGCAACAGCCTGTTATTACATCAGAGTCAGATTATTTCTCAACTTGAATAAATTAACTGGCCAGCTAACTCATCAGATTTGATCATCATGTGTGTTCACTTGCCAAGCTAGCAGTTCACTATAGGCTATGTCTTTTAGTCAGATACATGCTGATCTCGAGGACTCAAATTGCAATGCTTTCAAAAATATTTCCATCGCTACTGAACGTGATAAAGGGTTTTATTTATCACGTTGAGTATCACTATGTTTAAAATATATGAGTGGCAAGGGGGAGGGCATTTCAAGCGTCATACTCATAATCAAAATTTTGAAAAAAAAAAAAAAAAAAGGCATATTAATACATTTTAGAAATATATCTCAATTTTACTTGCAATTTTTGTCTTAGTTGGAATAAGTGGCACATTACATCTGGGAATTTTAATGAGAAAATTTGTATAAAATATAAGTTTGTCGAGATATGAGCTGTAAAAAATAGTTCACTTAGAAGAGTAGAAGATTATGAAGTAACTTTGTCACAGCTGGAACTGTTTGGACAAACTGTGGAATAATTTGAGATTGTATAATTAATATTGCACAGACTTTACACTGAACTGTTACAGGCCATGATATATCACTTCCTATTCTTTTATGATAATTATTTTTTCAACCTAAACACTAGTCGACATCGAAAACTGTAGCACAATTTAAAAAAAAGGGTCTGTTACGTTATATAATTATTTCAAGACAAAATATATAACAGTTTCTGCTAATTATACTATTAAGAGAATTCTCATTAATGAACTAATTAGCCAAATCCACACAAATTTTTGTTTTTAAAAAATGCTGTATAGTACGTAAAAACAATTTTAAACTAAAGTTCAACAGTTTTTTTTTTTTTTTTTTTTTCAATATCTGCTCATGTGTACGAATACAATATAATTACCGAAAAGCAGTAGAAATGATGGATCATGGTCTTGAACTGCAAACTTTGAAGAGATATATGTAGACGTAGATACTTTATAACAGACGATACCTCAAATTGAAGTACTTTGTAATGAGATTCAACAGTATTTATTCTTTCTTTCCCACCTTTAACTTTTCTACATATGCCAGGGTGTCCAACTTTTGTGTCACAGTGGGTGTACTGACTAGTGTATAAAGTACATTACTTTTGTTGGTCAATAGTATTAAACACATTAAACTCATTTACATTTGTAAACATCTAACATCAACTTTTATTTCATCAAAATACTAAATAAAACATTTTCTAGAGAGATGCCCAAGCAGATGTACCCTTTCCAAGGGAACCAATGCACACACTGAGAAAACAATGACTCAATACTGTAGCGCGTTCCTCGTCTTTGCCACACGTCCACAGCTAGCTCAGCGCAAAGGAAACGGTGAAATTTTAAATTTTGGGATTTATTACCCAAGTTGTAACATTCTAGTCTCAATACACTATTTCAGAAATTTGACTGCGTGGAGAGGGGGAAACCGTCAGAGCATACAATCCCCTTTCACTCCAACTTTGAGACAACAAACTTGCTGTCACGCACACGCTACCAGAAGAATAAACATTATTTGTATTTTTAAAAAAATTATTGAACATTTTAAATTTTTATTTTCAGTTTAAGCAATTTTTTAAAATTCAAATAATTTTTATTCTTTAATTTTATGAGTATGTCATTGTAGCTTGCAATGTCTTTATACACTGTGATTTTTTTGAGTTTGGTATATCAGTTGGTTTTAGTGTAGTCGTTAAAACGGAAACATGCAAAAATATGACTTTAACAAGCCATTACGCGAAAACTATGAGAGATAAAAAAAATTTACAAGAGCCAAATTTAGTCACATTTTGTGTCTAAAATAAGGAAAAAAAAAATACCTGATACAAATAAAAAATTTAAAAAAATGGTCATGAAAATTTGCTGTAGACCGCGTCCTTAATGGTGCCGGTCGAAACCATTAAAGGAAACAGTTTTTAAAATATTAAAATTTTTGCCATTAACACAACATTTTTGAATGGTAATACTGTATTTGCATGTATGCTTCTTTTCATGTAAGTTTGGATAAATTTGACAGCAACTCATGGCCAATAATTTTCAGTATTTTTTAGTTTGTCGCACAATGCAAGACATTTTTAGCTCTAAAATGAAGCTGAGATATCTACTTCAGCATTTGTACTGCAAAGATTGTCTTGTGTAGTGATGCAAATATCAAATTATTTAAAACTATTGCCTATAAGTTGCTGTTAAATTTATCCAAACTTACATATATGAAATTTGGTATAACTACAAACATGTACAGTTTAGTTTTCATACCAATTCCATACATTTATATTAAGGAATAATTTTGTTACTAAGTGAAATAAATATTTTTAAAAAAATTAACCACTTTTAATCACACATACACTGTAGATTATTAACATGTGAAATTAAATCGGGGGCAGCCCTGGGCCATGCTACAGTGCAGTAATTTGCAAATACGTTATGTACTTCAGGATCACATGATTTCCAGACATTACACTCGCACACTCAACGGCGAAATGATTAAGCTATCACAAGGGCAATTAAAATTAATTAAAACTTTATTGTCATCTTTCTTTTCTAAATTTGCCATGGTACAAAATTTGCAGAACACTAGAATGCCATGTAAGTTGATGTATCTTACTATATAAAATAATAATTTTCGAAACATTGCCGCTACTCATAAAAATCTACTTACACATTACATGTATGGTTGTTCCATATATTTCCAATTGGACAAAAAGTATTTTTGAATTTGACACAATTTAATATAAATGGTTACGGTGAGAAATTTGTGCAGCTCTTATTCTAACGTCAAGGTCTTGAGAACTGATGAGAGTGCAGCGAGGTGAAAAATAATAAAAAGAAACGCAATATAATGAAATGACAAAGGAAACGCGAGATTCCAGAGAAAAACTGTCAACAGCGGCAAAGTCCGGCACGACTCCCACATATGAAAATCTGGAATTAACTTTGCCAGGAATCGAACACAAGTCACCTTAATGGGATGCGAACGACTAGCTGCCGCATCAACCTCCACCCTGAACCACATAGGTTCTGATCTTACTGCAGTCTTACCTAGGACTTTTTACTAATTACAACCTCCATTTCCAAAACATTATGTTTTAACGATTATTTCATTTAAGGTCCGAGATAGTATTGTTGATGTAGTCAATCAAAACTTCCCCTAATCTGCCTACTTTCAGCCTGGTACTTGTCGACAGACACACACAAATTCTAGATGACTGCACATATTTTTACATGTCGCTTTAAGCAGAAAACGTCACGATGTACACTTTGGCAAAGAAACGTACCTTATTTGCGTGTTCTGTTAACAAATACACGACTCTTAAGTATCTGTGCTGTATTTTCTTTACACTGATAGCCTAGCGACCTCTTCCAACCTGTATGATTCCACGCTTACGAGTATTTCTGTGGACTTGAAAATGTAATTTCCAATGTCTTACTTATCTTCCTAACGGTGTTAATTCATAATACATATAGTGAATTTCTTTTTTTATTTTATGTACACACTAAGTTATAGCATTTCAGAGAGGAATTACAAACTTATGATTCAAAAATGGCGACAAATAAGCCACCAATATGAAATGAGAGAGAGAAGTACAAGTACTTACAGTCTGATACAGTATTTGTAGACAGGCGCACACACTTCAAAGATTGAAAGATTATTCTTGCACTAAACGTCTCAACCACCGAACAAAATTTACTCTCCTTTAATGTGTGTCAATCTACAGGTATCCGACTGTACGTACTTGTACTTCTCTCTCTCTCTCTCTCATGTAATAAAAATAATTTATTTATTTTGTCACAGTGTGAAGATCCCTGTACTTTCTGTGTTACTGTAGATAAACCACAAAATAAGTGTGAAATATAGTACAGTCAATTAATTGTTTAATTACATATAATAATATATTGTCCTGAAATTTTACATACACGTTTGAACCAAATACTTCTTAAGCTGGTCAATTCATGAAAATTTTATACTTACCGTCTGTGCTGTTTTTATAAAGTTACTGTTCAAGTTTTTTTTATGTAATTACGTATCTTTGAATCATATCTAACAAACTAGAGATTGTTTTCCAGATTTTATTTCTTTATTTTGGCGTCCTCCATTGGATCCCTAATTAGGGATATGGAGTGTGTCAATATTATTACAATACACATCGTTAAAGACAAAACAAATAATTGAAGGTTTAACAATGTTACAGTAAATATAATTAAATTTTACAATTACACGTAAGATAGGCTACCTTGCAGCTATCAAAGCTTGAAACATCTGATAAGTTCCCAGTAACACACTAATACAAAATTATTTACATAAATCCAGGATACAACAAAATATATTGTTCACATGTACTTAAGCCTATTTACTAGACATAAACCAAAAAATACAATCATTGCATTTACGTTTAAGTTTACATAATTTTTATTCCTATAAGTGCAGATACAATTAGTAGGCCTATCAGTTTCGTCTACATCACCTTCTTATACCGTGGTCTAATTAGATAGGTTATTAACAGCCTTCTCTTATTTGAACACTAAACAACTTGCGTATGTTTTTATTGTGTTTGTAGTACCGTATGTAAAATAAAATCTGCCCAAAACAGAATTCCTCTTGATACATACATTTGTCAATATTTCTGAAAGTTTTACTTGTTAAGGTTGGCAGCCAAAAACTTTAAAAAATCTGCATACAAAACATTGTTGGTATTTGCAGCAAAATACAACGTGTGACGTATGGAAAAAATCATTATCACATACGCATATTCATTATGTAGAGGCTTAATCTTTTATCTTGCAGCATATTCTACTCCAGACAATACAGTGGCCAATTCTGAAACTTCATTGCCAATTATCTGAAGTTTAATCTCTTGAATTAAGTTCTTGTATAAGAAGATATAACATGTTCTATTATTTTGATCTTGTAATGAGTATAAAAAGATTTTTAGTGTAACTTAATATTTTTTTTTAAATTCAGAAACTCCTAACACTCTTGGACTATGTTGACACACAGCAAATATTATCTATAGATCAGCCATATCTGCTTCTTTCTTCGTAAACTGCACATAGGTTAAGAGGAACTACCTGTAACATCTATAATTTAATTTTGTCAAATCAACTCCACATCATTAGTTTTTACGATATTCTTACATATAAAGTCAACCAGAATATTTGAGGTACAGTGTACATTTACTACAGTTAACAAGTGTTTATGTTTTCAAAAATAGAATGGTAATTATAAAAGCATTTTTACATTATTGTCTCACAGTACTGTATTGCTATTGTTTTTTATAACAGCCAAAAAAATGAATAATATTTGTTTACATCAAATGTGGCAAACACAGTTAAAATTCTTTTAAAATAATATGGAACAGTGACTTTATAAGAAGTAATTACAGGCTAGTTACTTAAAATTTGTATGACAAAATCCATCAGTTAACATGCTTTTAATTTTTAGTACTTGCACAGGTGAAGCTCAAAAATGTTAATGATTTAGACAAGGCAGATAAAGAGAACAAGAACTATAAAACTAGGAAATACTTGCTAAAAAAAATTTCCCTTTTAATAAGTTTAAATTCTTCAGTCCCTTCAGGAACTATTTAAAAGGTTGTTACTGTTATTTGTAAATATTCAGGAAACTTGACATCCATACAAAACAAACTTGCAGCACAAGGCCATTAATGTTCACACAAACCAAATAAAACATGTTGAACATCTCAAACACAAGATAGGCTACAACATAAATGGTATTGATTATAATGCCAAATGGAATATGTAAAGATGTATAAATCTAAAATATAAACATAGAGAAACTTCAGTAACGTAAAAAACTCTCACACATAATTATTGGAGCAGTCACTTAAATAGACTACTGAACTTATCAGAAAACAAAATGTATGAGCATTATTAACTTGTGAAGCCACATTGGAAGGCTCACAAAATACACTTCTGTATTCAAATGGTTATTAACACAAATTAAAAGTTGGTCAACTTGGAATAGGCAAACAAATATTGACATTTTATAATTCTATTTCAGAAACAATAGCTGTTAACAATATTCAGCACTTAACAGGCTAGAACATAGTAAAATATCACGGCCAAAAAAACTTGAACACTTGTTGGTAGGCCTACTAGTGTGCACATTTCACAGACGGCAGCTAGTGCCCCTTTGCTGGAAGCACTGCAGTATCCCCTGGAGGGTGGAGGACTGGTTGTTGACGTCATTTTTCTGTTGCCTGGTAGGTATCAGAAGGCTCGTGTCACTGATAACCTGTGAGGCTTCACGACTCTAAAATGGAGTAGAGAGGGACGAGGGGGAAACCTAGGTGATCCTGCCAGGTGATAGATATATCTTCATTCAGCATCGGGTCACATAATGCACTGCCGTCCAAGTCACCCACTCTAGAGCAGGCAGGTGATTTAGCACAGTAAATAACAGAGACACCTACGGCTGTCACCTGACTACGAAATATCTTCGTCCATACTCTCTCAGCTTGAGCCTGGGAGCTGCATATGGGAGTTTCCTGGCCAGAATGTCGAACCCCAGGGCTGTCTGCGTCTAGGTAGTCTAGAACCCATGCTACCTGCACAGTGATCAGGCAAAGCACTAGAATACTCAGAAGATGGTAAAGAGGTTTACAAGAATACCATCATTCATTATTGTACAGAAGCGAAAATTTCCTTACATATGCATGCTGTGATCAGTTCTGGAGGCAGTAGGCCTACACTATACTACGCTCAAAAGCACAATTCTTACTATGTAGGCTGTATAACCAAAACTGTGTGTAATAAACTGACAGAGTATAAACAGTAAACATTTCACAATGTTTAATTGAAATTATCAAAAAAAAATTGTTTCAAACCATTTGCAATATAAATTGCTAGTAATCATAAACTTATATGTTCGTTGAATTATTGAGTAGACCTACAGTACAGTAGAATAGTGATAATAAGAGATGGGGCTGCTTTAAACATTGGGTCTCCAAAGTCAATGAGAGTAAAACGAGAAGAAATGCCTGAATGAATGGATATAGAAAATGTGTGAGCCCGGAGAAAAAACTCTGACAGCGACATTGTCCGCCACAATTCTCAAATGCAAAAACCTAGGGCAGACCCCACCAGGGATCGAAACTGGGCCACCTTGGTGGGAGACATGCATCCTAATCACTGCACTAACACACTACAGTAAAAGTACTGTAATCTAGATACTGTATGGTACTAAACATTTAAAATATCTGCCAACTACTACAAATCTGACTATAGAGCTATCTATAGTATGGTTTTGTACATACTAATGTCAATGTAAAACAGCATTGTAAATGTATATGTGGGAAGGTATATACATGTGTGTACGTGCAAACGTACTTGCTACTGACTGCTCTAAGAGTGTGTACTAGTGTGAAGCAACATCTCTTTTCTCTCATGTTTATTGCTATTCCTCATACTTTTAATGTAACATACTTACATAATAGTGTAATTGGAAGTTTTGTCCCCGTCTGACTAGCTCTACACTAGCACATTGTGTATCATTTGCTACAATCGATAGCAATGTAGTACAAATTGTTACTTTACTCCTTATATAGTCTGTATGTATAAATAATGTACTATACGTATATGTAAATATATTTTAGAACTACCTTGAAATGTAAATACACGCAAACATTGTAAGTTTATTTCATGCAACTAGCTTATCTGACGAACCCTATACTTGGTTTAGCATTTTGCTCAATGTAACTAGTCTCTCGGGTGAAATGAAGATGCATGTTGTAGATGTTCCTCTGGGCCATCAAATATTTGAGGAAGGAATATAATGACTGGTCGAGATGTAGAAGGTGATGAATTGTAAGGGTGGGTGAGTAAGATTGCTGTACAAGCTAACTAAGGTAACATTTAAGGGGAGAGGAACAGTGAAATCATTCTGAGGGTTTAGAGGGAAACTGAGAGAAGTAGACAGTCTATGCAGGTGAGGACAGCGAGGGAGTGGAAAGGTCTGCAGGAAGAACTGGTGACTGTGACAAGGGTTAGTATGTTTACCGGAATAGTGTGGAAGGTGTAAATGTGAACAGTAGCTACTAATCGCATAAGAGTTCTGACTATTCGAATCAGAGGCATAGTTTACTGAAGAAAAATAGTTTTAGAGTGGTAATAAACAGTCTTAGGAAAATATTTTTTTGATACGTTAGTTTAGGTACTGTAATCTAACCGAATGCAAGGCTAGGTTACGTAGCCCATTTTGAACTAACAACCTAAACTAACCTAACGAAGTTTTAACTATGTCAGACTACTTGTAACAACAATAGAAACATTTTTATTCCTAAACTATACCTCTAAATAAGTAGTATACCCAGTACACACACACATACAAACACATATATATTCTTCACATTTACCTATTTTGTGTTTATTCTAAACTCTTAAAGGAAAACTTTCTGGTAACAACTTCTTCACAGTAAAAACTACAATATCTCCTGGTTTTTCTTAACAATTTTAATATTTAATTTAGCAATGTGTTGTAAATTATATGTATGCTTCACCTGACTTTTGTTATATCTTTATTATGATAAACCACGCATGGAAAAAAATTCTGACACACAAAAAACTTCGTTTTTCCACAACTCACTACTAACTACCACAGCTACGCGAACAGAACCTGGTAAACTACACTATTTTACACAAAACATATAATCACACATAAAACACCCAATTTCATATTAGGTTAATAAATACAGCTCAACTGAGCAAAACACTTACCTACGAGTTCATATTCTTCAAAATTAAATATCATCTTCTGACGACCAACGGCCTACGAACTTGTAAACAAACACGAGCACGAACATTTATATTTCCACTGCTCAAGTTCATGAAAACATCTCGCAGACATACTCCTTAGCTTCAAATAAACACGAAAAATTATAATTTTGAAACTGTGAATATTTATCGCTAAATAATATAAGCACAATATTTTATGGACAAAAATAAGTAATACTTCCATATACCGCAATGTTTATTTGTCCCCACATGCGATTGCAGCGCACTTGGCGGCAGAGATTTTCCCTGTGCCAAACTCTCCCATAAGAAAACACATTTTCTTTCTAACCTTTAGTAGAAATAACCTTAAGCATGGTCGAGACGGTATAGCTGCGTGAACGCTTTTCGATACAGAGGTTGTGAAAGTGTGCCTTTGCTGTGTAATTGCAACGCAGTTTACCAGAGAGTTGGTGCTCGTTTTTATTACCGTTCATATGCTGGGACGCGGAGTTTACTGTTTACTGTCTGCTAGTCTCGCCGGGTATTTGACTAATATCCAGTACACGGGAAAGTGTAGTTGAAATTTGTTCCGGCAGTGCTTGAAGCGGTTTATTTCCCTTTAAAGAAGGAAAATGCTGTTGCCATGCTAGCTAATGGAGTCGTCAAACGCCGCGTCACCGATTGGAACGTCTAAATACCAATAAGCGGATATTTGTGACAAGGGTCCGCATGATTTATTTAAGCCTTTATAGCAGTGTAGTAAGGTATGTACAATTTCTGCACTTATTTTCCTGGTGAATGGTTTTGACGAGTTGTTGGATGCGCGGTACACTCTCACAACCAATATTTTATATTCCTATGCCTGCATATACATCATATGTTTCCATAAAGTTATGCCTATGAAAAAATACCCTTTATAAATAATATACCTTCTGTTATACGTATATGTCTATACTAGCATAGCTATATGCGAGCATATTCGTATGCCAATATAAATAGTGGTATAATTGTGTTTTGTGATTCAACGATTTTGTAGTGATAAAAAAAATCCTCGTTTTTTTTAGAAGTACGGTCAAAGGTCAAGGACAATGTCAAATTTAAGAGGATAGATGTGACATCGTCTAAGATGGGTGCCTGTCATTCTGTACGAAGAAAACGAAGTCCAACCTGAACCTTTGCCCACGTAGCCTTCCTCCCCCTCCTCCTCCTCCACCACCTCCACCTCACAGTTCTTCTCCAAGCTGGCTGCAACAGCTTCCTCAACATCATCAGCAATATATAAATTGGAATATTTCTCGTCTTAAAAGGGTTCTGGTCTTCTTCCTCCTCATGTGGCTCCGGCTTGCCAAACAAATATTCAAACACATATTAAATTTTATAGGACCGCGTGAATTGACCGTATGTGTTTGTTAACATGTACCAGCATGTCTACAGCAGTATGAAGGCATACTCGAATGTTCTCCATGACTAAAGTGTTTCAGATATGTGTTATAGCAACCTAAAAGACACATATAATCTGTGTAATATGGTGTATGGTAGGTCGCAAGGCAAATAATTCAATAAAGAAAAATGCTGTCTTACACTACTGAAGGTTTGACTTGATATATTTGTCTTCCGAACGAATGATTATCATGATGTACGATGACTAGCCTCGTTGTGTTATGTTTATAGACTCTTCTACAAGCTGTAACAGCAACAGCTGCATTGCTGGCAAGCTTCTAGTAGGTACTTGAGATGAGTGGCATGGGTTTCGTCGAGGTAGCTATCGTAGTGTGATGGATATAATAGTCACCATTGTAATATCTGTGACTAGTTTTCACATGTGAAGATAATGTGAACGTGAATGCTAACATGTAAAGGAAAGGTTTCTCGCTCATTGGGGAGGAATTGCAGATACTGAGACGAGACAAGCTGTTTATTACAGCCCGTGGTCTCTGCATGCATGCAGAAAGTAGTTACGTTTTCAGCATTGCTTACAAGACTTATCTGGTTTAATTTTTTATTGTTTGTATGTTACTTCAAAAGGGTAATTGAGACAATGAAGATGTATGACTAATGTTAGTTTTGGAAAACATTTATGGTCGTGAGTAGTTTTTTTTTTGCTGACATAATATTAGACTCCATGGTTAGTGCTGTGTATACACATGCTTATATGGGATACTGTATTGGTAGGATGAATACAATATATGACCGAATATGTGCTAGTGGTTATGACCTTTGGTACTTGTCTGTGTGGCTGATTCGCTCTCGGAATGGTTCAAATGGGTAATGTTGACTGCCTTCCCGCAAGAATTATTTTTATAGCTTGTATGGTAGTATAGACTGAGTGTGTCTTCTGAATGTATTGAAATGAACGTTAATAGTATGATGGTTGATGTGATATGTGCGGTCTCTGTGACAGATTCGTACATCGTGTTAGCAGGTGCCTGTGAAGCAGGTGGCTGTCTCAGCCAGTTATGTATGGCTTGTGCATTGGGGTAACTACCTACGCGTCTTGCAGTCTATTACTGTTTTCTGTATATAGCTGTTAAGCTACCTGTGCTATGTATGATAAGGATAATAGTACTGCCCACCCTGTTTGAAATGTGTTCATTGATACATTTTTATGTAACCTCGTCACATTTACTGTGGTATTAGAAGAGCTACATGGGGAAACTGTTAAGGAAATCAAACAGAGCCTGTAGGAACCAGATAGAACCCACTCAGGTGGGCCATAGAATTATCCAGTGCCTCTAGGAATCGATTGATTATGTGTGTGAGATCATAGTGTCTAATATTTTCCAACTGGTGTACAAAGTGACTTAGAGAATGAGTGGTCAAGCATATATGTCAATTATTGTGATAAAATTGTTATGCTAATTTTTATTTATACTTTCAAGATTGAGGTCCGTCACAAGGTCCTCATGTAGGTCTTTGCAAAATATTCTACATTCAGTCATTTTAAGCCTTGATGCCAAAACATAAAACCACCACTACTCTACCCACAGTGTCATGAATACAAGTATCGTGGAACAATTTAATTGTACTTTGTAGATTGAAAAGTGGGTCAAAAATATTCAGCACAAGGAAACTACAAGTGGGTGGATATATTACTCAAGCTTCCGTCAAAATAAATTTACAATGTACATCGGGGCATGAACTTTAAGCCGGTGGATGACAAGGACAGTACTTTAATACAAACAGTTTATAAAAAATGAGAAGAAATTGGTTCTGCACAAACCTAAAGTAACAGTTAGGTGCTATGTCTGGATGCTGTGAATAAATAAAACAATTACTAAAGACTAGCACATCAAACTTAAGAACTGAAATATTTAAAGTGGTCAAGTTTCGTCACTACGTACCTAGGGATTACTACATTGATGGCATGGAAGGCAAAGATATTAAAGCAGGTTTCTGCAGTGAAGAAATTCAAGTGTCTAAGTATACAAACACATATTTAGTCGAGAAGGATTTGAAGAGTACAGTATTAGTGTGTTGGCTTGTGTTCGATGTAAGACATGACAGTTGGATTTGGAAATCGGTTATTACATTTAATTAATGTAAAGTACTCTTTCTTATTTATAAAGGAATTAATTAACATATTTTTAACTGAATTTCATTATAACTATTAATAATAAATGTTCTTTTATTGGGAATAGTAGGTCTGTGATGGTTGTACACACAAACTTAGAACATGTTAGAACTTGAGGTGATAATTTTGTTGGGTACGGCCATCATGCCTACAGGGTGCTGGATTGCCCGGGTGTCTAACAGCCTAGGTCATCAAGCTCGAAGATGGGCGACTCTCGCACTTAGCTGCAATCCTTGAGCACATGCTCACCCCCTACCCTCTGGGTGGTGGTTCGCTCGCACGTGGAGGCCTGCACGTCACTAGGAAACTTGATGGAACCTGTGGTCGATCCTAAGGTGTTGACATAGATTCAGGACCACTTAAAGGGAGGAGTGTGGTCTTGCGACACACTGGCTGGAGGCATACTGGAAGACTAGAGGAGTAGTCTCTCCTGGGCTCTTGTCTTGTCTTTTGTGCCCCGGTAGAGTCCGTTGACCGCGTCGGGCGGCGTGATGTTTTTGGAGAGTTGTTTGTCGTCCGCGGGACCGTAATTTTAAAGTACGAGCGTTTGCCGAGAAGAGAGTTCAACTTCAGCGGTGATGGAGTGCAGATCGTAGAGTTCCACGCCTTCGGCCGCAGGAGGACGGCCGCACCCCAGCTGAAAAATGTGAGGTACAAACTTTAGTATTTGTTTATTATTCCACTTCAGTAGTGTTTAAGTATCTTGTAGTGACGTGAGTAGAGAGCAGTCTTTCTAGTACAGTCAGTCGGTCCAGATGGTCTAGATGAGTTGTGGCGTCTTGGCCACCAGCAGTGTTTAGGTATGTTAAGTATAGGCGGGAGTAGTAGTCATGTACTACTATAACAGTTTTTCTTCTTCAAAATCATGTAGGCTTAGGCTATCACTTTAAGCTTTTCTTTCTTCTGTTTTACCATTTTTATTGCACAACAGTTTAAAGTTTTAATTTGAATTTAACTCGCACGTTTCTTTTAGTTTTTTTGACTAATTGTTTTTTTAATAGTTTGTCATGGCAGTAAGGGTTCCCTCGTAATATTTTAAAGTCTGTATTTGAAAGCAGTGGCCATAGAGACAGATTGCAGTTTATCTTAAATAAATATTTGTGTTGTGTCTGGAACACATTATCTTTTACTTCTATTAACCCTTCTCTTTAATTTAATTATTTTTCCTATTTTTTTTTGTGTATGATTCTAATGTCACCTATATTTGCCCCGGTACATCTCACAATGTTTGTGTTTGTTCAGTATTCTTTTGAAGCGAGTGTTCGATTTAACTAGAAAGTGTTTCATGAGTTTGATTTTTTTTATATAGTTGGTTGTTAGTAGTCTATTCTGGGCGATCACACCTAACCCAGCTACGCCCCCGTGACAATTAGTTGGTGGAGTCTTGGGCATAAGGAATAAAGACGGGTGCTTTCCTTATCTTTCTACTCACTTTCTCTTTTATTATTTGTATACTAACTTCTCTTCGCTTCTTTCGTTCCTTGTTAGGATCATACTACTTGAGGTGTAGTTTATGTTGTAATTTGGTCTATGTAGTGCATGACTTATTATGTTAGTAAGTTTATGGTAATTTGGAGTATTTGAGTAACTAGTTGTTGTTTTGGTGTGATGTCAAAGTAAATAGTATTTTATGCAAAAGTGGCCTATAGACTATTGCATGGTTAAGCAGTAGTATTTTCTTTTCTTTGTAGTGTGACTGCCTGGATAGTCAGACAAGTTGTTAGTTGTCTCTGAGATCAGTGCATGTGACAGTATAAAGTGAGCCATGGCTTTCAAAGGCTTTTGTAGATAGCCTATGCATGTTAGGTACACTAAGATATGGTAGTTTATTTTGTTAAGCAGTAATTATTTTTTTTTCCAGACATAATGCTATTAGTATTGCGATTGAGTATACATTCAGTTACACACTAAGTTAGGATAGGAACTGATGTAAGTTTAGTAGTTGGGTAACACATGTTACAACATTTTGTTTATGTTTCGTGAACGAAAACGTAGAAGTCAGACCAAATCTCTCAAGGAGTTGAAAATTCAAGTTTCATTAGATAATCTTAGTCATGTGGATCAAGTAACAGATAAAAGCACTGCTGTAGACAGTGAAACAAGTGGTTTTGAACACAGTGAATCATCAGGGACTACTAGTAGTGATACAGGTACTCTGTTACAATTTGAAACAGGATTAGATTCTGTAGACATGGAGGCTGGACGATACTTTATAGACCCTGGCTTTTACTATGGTAAGAGTACAGAGGATGTGAGGGAATATTTAAAGAATTTTAGTAGGGCAGCCATAGTAAATGGCTGGGAAGATAAGAAGTGTCTTACTTATCTTCCGAGTTTTCTTCGTGGTGCTGCAGCAAGGTGGTTTGACAGCCTTGGCACACAGGCAGAAAATTATACATCTTTTAAAGAAATTAAAGATGCACTTAGAACAGCGTTCACTAGAGTAGGTGAATCTGAAGATCTTGAGATGCGGTTACGTATACGAGTACAGGGTAGTGAGGAATCTATTGAGGAATTTGCCTATGACATAATTAGCATGTGTCATAAACTAGATCCTACTATGTCAGAAGAAAATAAGGTTAGGTACATTTTAAGAGGTTTGAAGCCTGCTATAGTTGAAAAAGTTACCATGATGGAGAACAAAACTGTTACACAACTGATAGTAAACCTTCGGAATATTGAAGCTGGGATATACTATGCTAGGAATAGGCGTGTTCTAACTGGCGAATGGGGAAGATCTCGTGATAGTACACCTTCGCAGGTGGCCCAAGTAATACCCCAGTAGGCATGTCAGAAGTTGACAAGTTAAGTCAAACTGTAGAGGGGCTAAGTGCCCAATTGAAACACATGATGGGTCAGATGCAGAAGTTGGGACAACAAATGGTATCAGGAGGCTCTTCTTACCCCCCTCCTGACAGAGTACAGCATAGACACAATAATGACAGAGGTAGAGAACCACAGATAGGGAGTTCACAGTGGACACCTGCAAAAAGAATGGGTGACAGTACTGTCAGTAGACCTAGCAGAACAGCTGATGGAAAACCAATTTGTTTTGGCTGCAGTAAAATATGACACATTAGAGAGCATGCCAAACACATCCTTGGCCTGCGTCGAAAAAGGATCGTATAAATCAGGGAAACTGTTAAAGTCGAACCATATTAGGGATGATGGATCGTCAGATAGTTTAAGGGTGTCTATTTCATTAAAAACTGGAGTAATGAGTTTTTCTACATTGTTGTTTGGCACCCCAACCCCTATTTATTTTGACAGTGGGGCAGCAGTCTCTTTGATAGACAATAGACTTGTACATGAAAAGTCTTGGAAACAGGCTGAACCAAAAATGTATTCTGGTATTTCAGGACAACAGCACACTATCTCACATATGATGCATTTGCGATTCAAAATTGATAATTTTTTTATACACACCCAGTAGGCATAGTGGCTGCTCCTGTGAATGGAGTTATACTTGGCTGCGATTTTCTCGCTAAGTGCCAAGCACAGTTAGTTTTTGGTAAAATGAAATCAAAATATCGTGGTTTTGAACACTCCGACAAATGCTAACAACAAAGTACCTACTGTAATTTCTGAAGTCAAAAACCCAACAAGTAACAATGAGGAAGTACCAACATTTGAAGCAGAAGTAGATCAAAATGTGGTAATAGTACCTGAGACAAACCCTCTAGACATAAAGCTTGACAATGTTTGTTGTAATGATAGGTTAGGCTACATAACAGTGAAAGAACAAGTACGATTGGCTCCACGTACACATCAGCTGATAGAAGTTGACATTGAAGGAAATCCCCTACCACCCCTTGTTTTGATTGAACCTTTAGAACATGTGTACGATAAACACTCTGTATTGGTAGCACACAGT